>JAHFWL010001389.1:0-21379 GCA_021292165.1 Shinisaurus crocodilurus
TTCTTTGGTGTAATGAAGAAGTTCACTCCTCTTAGGTCTAGAATTGGACGGAGTCCTCTGTCTTTCTTCGACACCGTGAAGTAGCGGGAGTATAGTCCTGCTGCTGTGTGTGGCCTTGGCACCTGTTGGACGGCCCCCTTGTGCAGAAGGGTTTGTACTTCCTCTACGACTGCGGGTGTCGCTCTTGTGGAGCGGATGCCAGAGAATGGTGGGGGATGTTGAATTCTATTCTGTAGCCAGTGCTGATGATCTGGAGGACCCATCTGTCTGAGGTGATGTGGTCCCAAGCATGAAGATGTCTTGAGAGTCTGTCCTGAAAGAACGGGTGCATTGTTGTCGGTGCTACGGTCGGGGCATGGTAGACGTCAAACGCGACACTTTGCGAATGTGGAGCCCCTCTTTGCGCCTCTGAAACGGCTTTGTTCTGTGGTCCGGCATGAGCCCGAGGGTGGTTGTTCTTGGGTTCGACGCTCGGTGTTTCTGTAGGGCTGGTAGTGGAATGGCTGGTTCCGATTCCACCGCCTCTGTCTGTATTGCTGTGTTTGAGGGGGCGCGAGCCCCATCTTCCTGGCATTAGCGCGTGCTTTTTGGACCACGTCTAGCAAGTCATCTGTAGATGCGTGAAACAGGCCCTCACCGTTGAAAGGTAGGTCTTCTATCTTTGACTTAGTTTCTTGGGTGAGGGAGGCGGACCTTAGCCACGCGTGCCTGCGCACTGCTATCGCTGCTATCATAGACTTGAGATGGCAGTCGGCTTGGTGCCATGCAGTGTTTAGCTGCTGCTTAGCTATGCCAGTAGCCTCTGCCTCGAAAACATGTGCAAGTTCCTTTTGTTCTTCTGGGAGATGGTTGCACAGGTTACCTATCTTTTCCCAGAGAAAGAGTAGATACCTGGCCATAGTTGCTTGGTATCCATCTACTCTGATGCTGAGAGATGTTAGATGAGTACACCCTTCTTCCGAAGGTGTCGAGTCTTTTGCCCTCTTTGTCGGATGGCGTAGAGTGTGTCTTGCCGGATTTGGACTGTGCGGACTCGACTATAATGGAGTTCGGCGTCGGGTGTGAGAGTAGGAACTTTGTATCTTCCTCTGACTCTATACATGGATTCGAGTCGTTTAGCTGTAGCCGGTGTTCTGGCTGGGGCTTTCCAGTTATTTTTAACTGAGTCCATCAAGGTGACGGGAAGTGGTAATAGAGTGGGGGCCGACTCGGTGTCGGTGACCACGTCATAGATCGGATCCCGATGTTTGGGTTGCTCGATCTTGGCCTCGATGCCGAGGGCTTAGGCCATGTGTTGTATGTGATCCGTGAAGGATCCGAGATCCTCGGAGGGTGACGGCGCTGAGATGGATCCCGTCATTGGCTCTGGCGACAATTGGTCAGAGAGCAGGGAATCGAACGACTCCGAGTCGGACCCGTATTCCGAGGAGGATGGGGACCCTTGTCGTGTTGCCGAGGCTTGGCTTGGTGGTGGTGGGCGCGGTCTGTCTGCCGGCAATGGTGTCACTATTGCAGCCTGTAAGGAGTCTCGACATGGTGGTACCGGGGGAGGAGATGGAGACACCTCGCATGGGAGGTACCTGGGGCGTCATCCGTCGCCTGGCGGGGAGTGACGTCTATGGTATGCATAGGACACATCGTCAGCATCCCTATAATATCTGGAGGCAGTGGAGTAGATGGATCCGGTCTCCGGGATTGGGGACCGCGATCTGCTACTGGAGCGACATCGATGACCCTGGATCTCAGCAGGCGATCTACTGGGGTACCTGTCTACCATGATGTAGGTAGACGGGTCCGTTAGGATCTGGCTGGACTCTGCGGTCGGCAACCGGTCATCAGTTTGGGTTGCTCTGAGTGGGGAGTCAACCAGTTCTCCTTCCGAGATCGAGGCGCCTCGGGGTTCGATGATCCTCTTATTGGGGATCGGGATCGAGCCCGGTCTTGTTCGGAGTGGAGCGCCTGGATTATAGGCGTGGGGTTCGACACCGGCCTCAAGGACGCCGAAGGGCGACTGGGCTCGGGTGAACTAGGCGTGTGGCATGTCGACTCCCCGGTACGTGCGGGTGAGTGTTGAGATTTTGCCACTTTGGCCTTTTTACGCCTCTTTCTCCTCTCGGCTTCATCATCGTCCCTATGTGGCCATCTCTTGGCCTTATGAGGGGATCCTGCGATCGACTTTCCGGGGATAGCCGGGCAGTCGGCAGTAGCCGTATGAGACAGTGGTGTTTTATAGAGTGCCTTCTGCGCGTCGGCTGATGTCGAGGGCTGATTCGCCAGCAGGGCTTTTTGCCAGAGTTCTGCTTTTAGTTTGTCTCCCTTTGCTTACGTGCCTGCTTTGTAAACGCTTGGCAGTGGCGGCATGACTCGACTATGTGTCCTTCTCCAAGGCAGAATAGACATAGTGAGTGTCCGTCAGCCGGTGGAAGTTTTGTTCCGCATCTAACACACTTGCGGAATGGCGCTTTAGGCGCCATTTTCCCTCAGCGTTTTTCCGGAGAAAAGAAGAAAAAAGCAAGGAGAAGTCAAAAAGCTAAGTTGGAGTCTAGAAGATATAGATTTAACAACTAGGAGAATGTATATATTATTGTTTTCTTTTTCTTTCTTTTTCTTTTTTTTTAGGGAAAGTTTGAGGTAAGAGAGAGAGAGAGCTTCCTATTGACTGTTCCGCGAAGCGGTCGAAGAGGAACTGAGGGATCGGGCGGGAGCCGCACCAAGGAACATGCGCGAAGGGGAGGAGCTCCCGCCCGTTCTTGGTTTTCAGCTATTAAGTCTTCCGAACGAACTCCGCGCAGGCGCAGAGAGCCCATATATGTGTGATGCACAGAGACCACGAAGAAGAACTTAAGCTTATTGGTCCCAACATGAAACACTCTAGTGCATTTTTTAAGTTTCTTCCTTTGCAGCTTTAATTTCAATATTAATACTATCAAGTCCCACGGCAAGAGAGGTACACACTGAAATAGTGCAGTTATAAAATGTGGTTCTGGTTCCCCACACACAACAGAATAAGCAGCCAACTTAATTAATCTATTTGGAAGCCTGAACAAAGTAGCACATGACCACTGTAGTTTGCTGGAAATGGCTATGCTCTCCTGCAAAATGTCTTGTAGAGTTAACATAACCTATTAGCAGTGGCCAATGGGGAATATACAGTTCTACTGAAATAACCATCCTGGCTATACTGACACAGATTGTTAGGCCAGAATGAGATATGACAGGCACTGATGCCACCTGAAACAGCAACGCCACATCTCCTCCTTCACTCTTCCCTGGTTAGCACTACAACACACATTACATGCATGCACTCTTAAGTGTTACTCTGCCCCCATCCATACATAGCAGCCAACTGAAAAGAGTAGGGAAACTCTTAGCATGGTCACTTCACGTGTTTTGCTAGACGTAACCAGAGCAGACGCAACCAGGGCAGATTTTTTTTTTTTAAGGGATGGATGAGAAATTTGTTCGGTTTGCATTTCAATGCAAACTTACCAAATTCACACTTCCCAAAGATGAACTTGGGACACAGATGTTGTAATCCATACTTTCCCACCAAAGTCTGTGATGCAGTTTGCAAAATAATAAGGTGCACAAAAATGCATCCATTTTTGTGCACAGAAATGTGCATAAAAATGCTTCATTCAATGGATAGCATACAAGTTTTACAAAAAGAGTAGGCAACTTGTGGCCCTCCAGATGTTTTGGCCCACAACTCCCATCATCCCTCTGCATTGGCTGTGCCTATTCTATAGTAACAGCAGTAGATGGAAAAACCAAGTACCCGTATATACTCGACTTTAAGTCGGCCCTAACATAAGTCGGGGCCCCTAATTTCACCCCCCAAAACTGGGAAAATTTATTGCCCCCCAGTATAAGTCTAGGGTGGGAAATGTATGAGGGGAGACTCCCGCCGCCACCCCCAGACACCCCCACGCCACGCTGTTCCTCTCCGCTCGCTCTTTAAAATTATTTTCCTCCCCCCCCATACCTTTGTCAGCGGCGGCTAGGCAGGGAAGTGGCGCAGCAGCGCGAGGCGCCCGTAGAGCGAGTGGCTGGGCTGCGTCTCCCTGGCAGGGAGACATGTGGAGCCACTCCGCTATTCCTCCGCTCGCTCTTTAACATTATTTTCCTCCCCCCCCATACCTTTGTCAGCAGCGGCTAGGCAGGGAAGCGGCGCAGCAGCGCGAGGCGCCCGTAGAGCGAGTGGCTGGGCTGCGTCTCCCTGGCAGGGAGACATGTGGAGCCACTCCGCTATTCCTCCGCTCGCTCTTTAACATTATTTTCCTCCCCCCCCATACCTTTGTCAGCGGCGGCTAGGCAGGGAAGCGGCGCAGCAGCGCGAGGCTGCTTCCCTAGGAGCCGGCATGGCAGGAAGTGATGCCCGTCGCGGCCCCGGAAGTGATGCCCGTCGCGACCCAGAAGCGACGAGGGCGGCGCCGGCAGCGCCGCGAGCCTCCGCTTACAAACAGAAAGGTAGGGGAATGGCGGAGCAGCTCCACGTGGGTCCCTGGCCATGCCGGCTCCCGGGAACGAAGCAGCATGGCAGCGCGCGAGGCGCCAGCAGAGCGAGCCACCACTGACAAAGGTATGGGGGGGGGGAGGAAAATAATGTTAAAGAGCGAGCGGAGGAATAGCGGAGTGGCTCCACATGTCTCCCTGCCAGGGAGACGCAGCCCAGCCACTCGCTCTACGGGTGCCTCGCGCTGCTGCGCCGCTTCCCTGCCTAGCCGCCGCTGACAAAGGTATGGGGGGGGAGGAAAATAATGTTAAAGAGCGAGCGGAGGAATAGCGGAGTGGCTCCACATGTCTCCCTGCCAGGGAGACGCAGCCCAGCCACTCGCTCTACGGGCGCCTCGCACTGCTGCGCCGCTTCCCTGCCTAGCCGCCGCTGACAAAGGTATGGGGGGGGAGGAAAATAATTTTAAAGAGCGAGCGGAGAGGAACAGCGTGGCGTGGGGGTGTCTGGGGGTGGCAGCAGGGGTCCTGGGGGTGGAGGGGGGTGCCTGGCGGTGGCAGCGGGGGTCCTGGGGGAGCGCTGACCCACTTATAAGTCGAGGGGGGCATTTTTCAGCACAAAAAATGTGCTGAAAAACTAGACTTGTATTCGAGTATATACGGTATTGTGCTTAAGTGATACACAATCATCAGAGGAAAAACCACTTTCCTGGATGAACCTCAATTCTAGATATTAAAAAAAAAAGTCCTGCACTTTCAAAACAATAACAAACAGAACAAGAGAGGCTTAAAGGTACACTTTTAGTGTGAACAGTTGCTTAGAACAGAACAAGTCACCACAATCAAATCTATGATTACTTTTAAACATGCAAACCTACAATAATAGTCTCATATCCTGACTGCAAGTAGATTTACTTTGAAGTAAGTTCTAAAGGTGTCAATAGAATTTCCATCAAATATAGTATTGTAGCCTTAGTCCTAAACAGCTGTCCAAATCTCAGAAGACACTATGCAGTTTTAAAAGACTTAGGATGCAAGCATGGCTGGCTGGGGAATGCTGGGGTTGTACAATGCATTGCACAAGTATTCACACACACACCCTTTGACTTGTCCACATTTTGTTGTGTTACAACCTGGAATTGAAATGGATTTAATTGGCATTGTTACCACTTGATGTACACAAGATACTCAGCACGGTGAAGGTGCAAACTACTTAACTTTTGTGCCACAATAAAAATATTTGGCACCTTCACAGTGTTGAGTAGCTTGTGTACATCAAGTGGTAACAATGCCAATTAAATCCATTTCAATTCCAGGTTGTAACACAACAAAACGTGGAAAAGTCAAAGGGGGTGTGATTACTTCTGCAAGGCACTGTAGGCCTTTTTTCTGTCTAAACATGCATGGGATTGTAACCTAACAGTTTATAAGTAAACATCTCAATTTCATACTTGTTTGGAACAGTTTATGACTCCCTGGATTTTACAGCCAGGTGACACTCCACCCAACAGACATTTTTGGGCGGATGTTAGATAAATTATGACAAGAAAATTAAGGTATGTATGGAATACCTTGAGGGAATATTCACTAATTAGCCACCGTGGGTGCAGTAGCATATATGATGAGCCAAATACCTGTGCATGTGGAACAAAATAGGAAAAACACATGTTTATTTGCCTGACTACTGGCTCAAAGGATATGCCCCACAACTTCAAGTACTTTAGCAGTTGCAGCTAACTTAATACTCTCACAAATATACACAATCATATTTGGATTAGGGTGGAGCATAGGCAGGAACTTGTACCCAATAATAGCTGTATCCGCGGCCAGAAATAATTTTTGACATTTCAATTATATAGGGAGTTTCAGGTCAGTGTAGACAAATGCTTGTATGGTTGACAACTAGATTTTGGACACAACAGGATAAATCCTTAAATTGTAAGATAACAGCAACTGTGACCACAAAAGCAATGTGACAATGTGAATCATTCTATCATGCCTAATAATGTGTTTGTATACTTCCTTGAGTAAAATAAATAAATAAATCCAGTTTGTAAAGCAAGCTCTCAACGAATCTTGCCCAGCCTTTTCACAGAAATGATGATGATTTTCTGAGTTTAAAAGTTGTTAAATGTGCCAAATCCAAACACACCTAAACCCAGGGCCTATCACAGTGGGGGCCAGGAGGGCCATTTGGCCTACGCCTCACATTCACAGAGGGCCTCAAATTTAGACTTTTGACATTATCTCCAAATGAGGTTATATACACACAGATACAGAGATACACTGACAGGACTGAAGGAAGACACGGTGTGAATAGCACAATTATATTGTAGGACACTGACATCTGTGGTGGAACATTTCAAACAGAATTAAGTCTATACAGTCATGCCTTGATTGAGAGCATAATTCGTTCCGGAAACGTGCTTGTAATCCAAAACACTCTTATATCAAAACGAAATCCCCCCAAAAAAATTTGTACAGAGATTTTTAATTTAAGCCGTACTACAGTACTTGTATTGCAAGACGTCGCTTGTATATCAAGTCAAAAATAAATAAATAAATATTTAAAAATTTGCTTGTCTTGCAAAATGCTCTCAAACCAAGTTACTTGTAATCCAAGGTATTGCTGTGGCTATCATTAACCTGCCACCAGGGAGGGAGAAAGGGGAACACCAGCAAGGGGCCCTCCCACCACCTTCCCTCCACCCGTCCACGCCTGGGGTGTGTGTGAAAGGCTAATTGGGACCTGAGCACCAAAGGGGGCAGCAGCACCAGCTCTGTTCAGGGGGTTCCAAAAGGGTCTAGTCATCTTCCTAAAGCACAACCAAGATTTATTTTAGAACAAATAACCAATAGGGAGAGTTAAGGAAAGGAATTGGGGAAGAGGCAAAGAGCAAATAAAAGCCTAGGGCAATCTACCCTTTTCGAAGCCATCTCAGTCTTCACTGGCCCTAACTCAGGGACTCAGCTACACCTGACCTCAGGCTCCGCTCTTTAATCTCCCTACACATGTTCCTCAATTTCTAGAGTGAGAGCAATCCATGAGGCTCGGACTTGTGTGGTAGAAGAAGATGTGGGATACAATGGGAAAATATCAACTATTATCCATGAGTCCAACTAAACCTTTCTACTCAGAAGTAAGTCCTATTAACTTCACTAGGCCTTACTCCCTAGTAAATGTGTTCAGGATTGCAGCCTTAGTTTGGAAAGTGGGGGGGGTGGTTCGTGTGTGTGTGTGTGTGTGTGTGTGATTTCTCTTGACTCCCTGCCTCAGCTGAAGTTAAAAGGAAAGGTGCACAGAAGAGTTACAGTGCAATCTTAAACTGGTCTACTCAGAAGTAAGCCCCATTAAGTTCAATGGACATTAGAATCATAGAGTTGGAAGGGATCCAAGACCATCTAGTCCAACCCACTGCAAACACAGGTAGTCACAACTACAACATCCCTTGCTACATTGAAGATTTTTCTGATTCTCATCAGTAGCTTCAGGTGAATGGTCTTTCAATGTGCTGAAGCAGATCAAGAATTACTACTGTTCAACTATGGGACAAGATCGTTTGAATGGCCTTGCTTTGCTCAACATAAACTGTGACATTGCAAGAAAACTATTTTTTTCCACAGTAATTGGTGAATTTGCACAGAAAAAAGCTAGAAAAGCACTTGTTAAATAAAAAAGGAACATTTATTACATATTATTGCTCTTTTTTTGTGCTAAAAACGTTAATTTGTTAAATGTAAACATTTAAAATATTATAATTTTTGTAACCCTGTTTTGGCATTTCTTCATTTTTTTAATATACTGGGAGGGCCTAAAAAAATGGAAGTGGCCCGGGCCTCTCTCGGTTTCTGAGAGGCCCATGCCAATGTGTGAATTATATGTTTATCAAGTATGGGCACGAGTCTGAAGTCCTTGGACAAAAGCACTGCATGGCAGTGAGAAGTGTAAGAGCACTGCATACTACTTTTCTAAGTTGTCCTACACAATACAAAAACATCCTCTTAAATATGAGAGCCCTCATCATCATAGTATGAAGCCTACTTCTCTGCCTTGGCAAAGAGCATCATGTGTAAACCTTACCCTCAAATCATCTCCCCCGCCTCCACACATTAATCCACATGTTCAGCTGCCAGCTAAGCATTCTCATAGTTCTTTTGGTAAGTTTTTCTCTCCATTTTGGGAAGGCTGATGAAGTTGCGGCATAATCTCACCCCCATCTTTCTTTGATCTATAGTATAGCTAGAATTACCTGAGGTTCTCACATCACTTTCTCCAACACACCTACCCCGTCATACCACACAACATGCCTTCAGGCGAAACAAAACATGTCTGAGTTAGACATTGATGATCACACACCTGCCTCCTCCTAATGTGGAATTCCATCTTCACCACACAATATTAAAAACCCCGCTCCTCTTTCTATCTTGAGCATAAAGCACTACAAAAATGAACAAACAAGCTGGTCATCCTTGCCTTTTTAAAATCCATCACTGCCTTGAGTGACAGAAAGCAGTTCCAATTAGATTGCTAGCAGGCATTCTGGGAAATGTTTGTGCATGCCAGACACTGACCCATATTTATTTATTTATTTATTATATTTATGAATCGCCCATCTGGTCAGACAACCGGCCACTCTGAGCGATGTACAATCCAATAAAATACAGGGGGGGGGGACACACACACGCACACACAGTATAAAACACAATTTTAAAAAGTACAAAACTTAAAAATCCTAACCCACCCCATATTCCCGCCTGAAAAGCCATGTTTTTAAAGCACGGTGGAAGCTAATCAAGGAAGGGGCATGGCGGAGGTCACTGGGGAGAGAGTTCCATAAATTGGGGGCTGCCACAGAAAAGACCCTCCTCCTAATCCCCACCAGCCTGGTTTCTCTGGCTGATGGGACAGGGAGAGGGCCGTCCGTGGCAGATCTTGTTGAGCGGCCTACTTGATGTTGCTGGAGGCGCTCCTTGAGATAAACTGGATAAACCCATTTGAAACAAAACTATTTATATCCACTTGCATACCACTTTACCTCTCATTACTGGATATATTTATTCTCACTTAAAACTATTGAATGTACCAAAGAGACCCTTATGTGCCAATTGCTTCATTACTAACTGAAAATATATAGCTCACTTTGCCATATGTGGCTCTGCTAGATGGAAAGAAAGTTAAACAGAAAAAGCACATTTCACAGGAAGCAGAAGCCATAGTCAAGTAGCTAAAATGGTATTTCATGCCAAGCTTTTGGCTAGCAACATGTCAATTGAACACATATCAATCAACCATCAACCAACAAGAACAGTTTTGTCTCAAGGTGGATACCGTTGATGATTTGGTTTGTTTGTTTTTAAATATTCCATTAAATCAGTTGTTTAATATATTCAGTTAGCGTGGCTCTGGGGAGTAGGGAGCACCATGCATGCTGTGCTGAGCTCCCTGAAGCAAAGGCAAGATAAAAATGTGATTATCATATTCAATATGAATTCGTGAGAGCTTCCTACTGGACCCAGGGACCAGCAAATCATCACAGATACGTTATTAACTCAGGGACTGCCTGTATCCCACAGCAAGAGAGGGCTTTTTAAGCAGTGGTACACCACTTGGAAAACACCCTCCCTAGGGAAGTCCATCTGGTGCCAACTTGATTGTCTTTTAGGCAGCAGGCAGAAACTTTTGTTATTCAACTAGGCATTTTGCATATTTTGATCATTTTAACCTCTAACTTTTAACTGTGCTTTTTATCTGCTGCTTTTGACCCAGTTTGCATGTAACAGCAATCCATGGGTTGTTGGGGCTGCACACGAGTGAGCGCACTGTCTCCCACCCACTCACCGCTTCCAGGTACTGTACTGGGTTTGGACTTCACAGCTAACAATGGTTTCCCTAAGAAGGTATAAAGCAGAAGTGGAGAGTGGGCAGGAGCCAGCAAACTAGCTTGTTCTTGTGTGGCCCCACCAATTCATGAGTTAAGCAACCCAAGAATTGCTGTTACATGTAAACTGGCTCTTTATCTTCCTATTGCTGTTTTAACTTTTGTGAACTTCCTACAAGTCCTTGGATATACAGTGGCATAAAAACAATACCATTAAAAAAAAAATCTTACTCCAGATGAACAATAAATAAATTTAAATGTTACTTGTCAATTTTAAAAGCCCATTCCTATACCATGCCTTCACTTTCCCTCTCTCTTCACTTGCAGATATTTTAACATTCCCCAAAGACAGAAAGAGTCTGAGGAAAGTTTAACCAGTCAGGCCACTTGTGCTTTATTTCTGGTTCAACTTCCTTTATTGATAGTACTAAACACTGGGCGGGTTCGCACGTCATGCTAAGCCACCCTGCAAATAAGCCAGAGTGCACCTGACAGAGGATCAGACTCACCATGGCTTGTTTTCCCCCTCCTTCCCCCTTGGTCCTCCAGCTGGTATCCCAGTGTCCTTCATGGCAGAACCCGTCTTGTGTCCCCCCTCCCCGCTCACTACTCCTTTTTGTTAGTCACCTGTTTTTCTTGTTTGGAGCCTCAAAAAAAGCAGAATTGAGGTCATATTTTAATTTTCTCAGCACCTGCGAATTGCCCTTTTAAAACAAATAAATAATTGTCAGTTTTTCGCAGGTGCACAAGTGCACACTTACGGTTATCCAATGTGTGGTCTTTCCTGGTCAATTGCCTTGTCAGTTTCAGCTGCCAAAGGGAGGACAAGGCAAGACTACATAGAGACTAATTTGCGCACAGTTGCCAGGGTCCAAGTGCCTAGCTGTCAAATGAAAAGCGCCAGTTAAAGGGGGGGGGGGGGAATAGGCAACAGAAGGTGCACCAAAAGCAGGTGGGGACAATATCTTCCCCTTAGCAATGTAATACTCTCATTTTTAGTGTTGAACTGACAATTCTCAGTGCCTTCCACCTTTTCAACACTTCCCTGACTCTCCAAATACTCCAGAAAGGGGAGATAATAACACCCCCCCCCTTTTCGGAGCACTTACTGCTGCAGGTACTGTGGTTCCCTGACAAATTTAAAAAACTGCAGAAATGTATGCAAATTTAATGGCTGGGAAATAAATGGAGGGGAAATTTGCGCCAATTTAAGGGCTGGAAAGTAAATGGAGGGGAAATTTACACACCTGCATTAACAGCTCTGTTACTGCAGATGCACAAATTTCCCCTCCATTTACTTAACATTTTGCTTTTCTAAGCTTTATTTTGTGAACCACCCAGAGAGCTTCAGCTATTGGATAGTATAGAAATGTAATAAATAAATAAGCCAACTTCCTCTTTCAAGCAAACACATGCTGGAATTCCTCTTCTTTAACTCCTCCACCCCATGTAGCAAACACATGCAAACTCTCCTTTGAAACATACAGATCTGAGGTTCAGTTTGGAGCAATGGCTAAATATAGATCTGAATGTGAAAATCCTGAATGTGAATGTGAAGTTCCAACCTGCACTCAAATATGTAGCTTACCCCGTTGCCTTGGGCAAGCCACTCTCTAAGCCTAACTTCACAAAAATTGACTAAAGGCCTTATGCCGCTGTGTTCATTTCAGCCTGGCAGCATTTTGAGCTCCCAAAGGAACGCACGGTCAGTTCTACCGGATCAGACCAAAAGTCTGTCAACTCCAGCATCCGATTTCTAGCAGTGGCCAGCCAAATACTTCCAGGAAGCTCACAAGCAGGGCATGAAGGCAACAGCCATCTCCCAGTGTTGCTCCCTGCCCACCACCCCAGCATCTAGTAAACAGTACTATACTACCTTGAACATGGAGATTCCGTAACACTATCATGCTAAAAGCAGTTAGCCAGTTAGACCTACCCATGATGAATCCCCTTTAAAGTTATCTAAACAAGTAGCCTCCTGTATATATAAACACATATAAAGTGTCTAAATTTTTCTAAGCACTCTACAGAGATTAAAAGACAATATAGTTCCTGCCTATAGGCTCACAATCTAATAGACATGA
The DNA here is from genome assembly GCA_021292165.1 of Shinisaurus crocodilurus. Classification (NCBI taxonomy): domain Eukaryota; kingdom Metazoa; phylum Chordata; class Lepidosauria; order Squamata; family Shinisauridae; genus Shinisaurus; species Shinisaurus crocodilurus. Next base: position 12,416 of record JAHFWL010001389.1, read on the forward strand.
TACTAGAGGAAAGGGGAAATGGGAGGGAAGAAGAAAGCAAGCACTAGAAGAGCAGCTCCTTTTCTTGCTGACAGATAGAGCCAGGCTGGTCTCCTATTTGCTATGAAGTTCTTCCTGGGAGGCCAATCAATTTCATTAGGTGATCCCAAGTACTGAGAAAGGGACAACTGTTTCTGTATGCACACCATTCATACATTTTATAAGACTTTTCTCTTTTCTAAACAAAAAAACCGAAGGGAAGGAACAATACAACTGTCAGAAAAATATCTGAAATTGCAGCAGCAGCAAAAAAATACTTGCCACATTATTTGGCAATACTTGCCACATACTACTACTTACAGTACTGTGAAAATTTCCCTGTCTTTCAGGTAGCTCATTAAGATAGTGCCACTGAAAATAAAAACAGTGACGTTTTTGCCAACGACAACAGAGAAGATCCTGTGGCAACACATCCAAGATAACAATTTTCCCAGACTTTATTCTTCTAAGTGCCCCACAATCTCTCCATCACCTCCCAAAACCCTTTCCCCACCCTAGTTTGTTTTATGTTTTAAAAAACCTATTAGTAAAATTACTCTTATTGTGGATTTAATTGTGAAGAATACTCTTACAGATAAGCTGAAAGAGATGGGAGTGTTCTTACGTGCCCTATGCTCTATTATTTGTATTTTTCTATAAGTAATGTGTGTCACAAGCCTGAAACTTTTAAAAAAGAAAAAGTTTCCAACACTGCAAAAGTTCCTTCAGCTTGAACATTTTAATCATTTCAAACCTGCAGCCTCGGTATGGTATATGTCATCGGTTGACTAAAGGCCTTATGCCGCTGTGTTCATTCTACTTAAAAAATTTAAAGTCACCATTCAATTTCTTTAAAATAAAATTCTTTTCTCTCTGTTAGTTATGGATGAGAAAAGACATTCTTTTCTTATAAAAAACTGAGATCTAAAGAAAAACATGTCATTTTGCCTCTGCCTTCAGTTATTTTACCTTAAATACAGACCCCCAAATACATGACCTAATCAGCCAGTTTTATACCGTTTAAAAGTAATAATAAAACTGTGCTTACCTGATATGTCTTAACGACCAGTCTAGAGAGTCTTGCAAGCACCTTACCTTCCAAAGCCAAAGTGTTTTCTCTTTTCCCATTCTAACCCAGAAGACTCCTCCCTGTTCAAACACCTTAATTTCTAAAGCAACCTTGAGGCATGCATCTCATTTTCTTCTTCTGTCGCAGACAAACAGTTAAGTACTACTACAAACTTTGGCAAAGTAGCCCATTTTTAGTAAGGAATTATTAGTTCAATTATATCAAGTGAAGAAAATGCAGAAGTGAATAATCCATAGCTACTATAGAATTTTGAAAAGAGCTACAATAGCAGAACTGAGGATGAATAAAGAAATCCACTTCTTTCCCCACAAATTGTTTGGCCTGCAAGGGCACACACAAATATGCTCCTTCGTAGCAAAGGAGACTGCTATTAGGACTAGGAATCACTTCAAGAAGGTAAGAGAAACAGACGTTTGGTGTGAATGGGATGAACACACAAAACATCTGAGGGTCTATCGAGACACATAATGGTGTATTTTCATCATGAGTAAGCTATACAAAATAAAGGAGTTTCTGCCATTCACAGGAAGCTCATTAAAGAATAAGTCACAGACCAATACCCATTTCGACCAAGCTACAAAACTACATTTAGTGTAGTACCTCATCCTTCAACAAAGTACCTAAACACAGTGGTAAGAAAGAGGAACCTCTCCCCAGTGTTGTCATCTATTTGAACTCTAGTGCGAAGAACTGGATTCCAAATTATGTCTTACAAATGCTGAGTCAAGTGGTACTATTACTTCCCAATTCTTTAATACACTTTAAGAGTGCATTGTATGGGCAGTATCCAATGCTACCACTCTGCTTATGCTATTGACACACCACTAGCACAAGCAACCTCTAGCACAACACCAATAGCATATGCTTTAGTGACTGGTTTCCCCAGAAAACCCATAGCTCCAGCATATTCTATTGGCATTGTGCTAGAGATCACTTGCGCTAGTGCTATGGCAGTGGTATAAGTGGGGTGGCAGCATTCGATACTGCCCTATGGTTCAGTCTTGGCCAATCATCCACTATAATCCCTCATCAAGAAACAGAAGGAAAGGCATCCAGATTAATGCTCACCTCTATCCTGGATCAAACATTTTTCAAAGTAGAGTTTTAGGTTGCAATACTGTTTCCACATTTCCTTCCCCATTCTCCCCCCAAATATCCTTTTACGGATTTATCTAGTGCAAGAACAAACCCTTTCAATAGTACAGTAATTTTTGTTTCAAGAAAAATCTAGCCCTAATTTATAAGTTAATCGAAAACTGGCCAGACTGGGGCCGGTCAAGAACTGGCCAAGAGCAGTGATCTATTCTTCAGAAATTAAAAAGGGCTCATAGATTTTCATAACTCCTGGAAGCAAAGACAGCTCTTTTAGTAATTCTGGCATTTGCAAAGGCAGCAATGGATTTATTTTGCATTTCTTCTAAAATAAAGTTACCTGCACCAAAAGAAAGGACTAGGACTACGGGCAGGGAGGAGGGGAGAGAAATAATTACCACATGCTTCATTTGTCCTATATTTTCTTAAGTTTATTCTTATGCATTTCTACTGAGTTCAAAGTCTTCGCTTAAATAAATGTACCGTACTTCAAAGCATTTCATACTTTATTTAACCTCCTGTACTTTTATATTCTATCAAGAGAACTGTTTAGGTAAGGGTAAACCTGTTAAGAGATTTACAAAGTCAATAAGAAATCATAACTTCTGCATTTTAATCATACATAGCCACTATATTTGATTTACCCTCATAACTCCCAGTAGAAAATGAAAAAAAAACCTTCTGAAGAATGAGTTATTCTTAATGTAAATCTCCAGCAAGCCTCTGTCAATCATAATAGCTAACTGAGAAAAGGGCTATTCCTGACAGAAACTACACAGCCAGTTTAATTGCTTTGTGACTTATATTAAAAGTCAGTAAGATAAAGAATGCTAAGAAGTGAATACTTAACCCCAGGTAGCTCCTTTAGATAGTGCAGCAGCAACAAATCCACAGTGGAGACCCCACACAGTTACAGATATCAGCTTCATTTACACTTACAAGATGGCTTGTGGAGACAACTATAGGCTTGCACAAAGTATTCAAATACTATGAAGAAATAGTTTTGCAAATGAAAATGTTAATATTCATGGAAAGAACAGGTATTCTTTCGTCTTTTTAAAAGGATTATTGTAAAAGTGTCTGCTTTAGGAATGGTCGGGGAAGTAGTCATTTTGGCTCCCACCCAGTCCTGATCTCTGAAGTATCAAGCCCTTGAAAAGCTCTCAAGTTTCATTAATCAGCCTTACAAATAAAATACATTTACAAAAGTCATTAGCTCACAACATTTTTACTTGCTTACTTACTTACACATACTTAAGCTGGTTGATGGCCTGAAAGAAATAGTCAACCAGCTATCTTCTAGTTTACAGAAATGGGTTGCCTATAAGCCACAGTGAGAAGTTCCAGGGGTAAAGCCACCAGGTTGAGGCTGCAATCCTATACTCGCTTACCTGGGAGTAAGACCCACTGAACTCAATGGGGCTTACTTCTGAGTAGATATACACCCATGCACTGTTAACAGGATCGCACAGTTAGCCTCTTTTGGATTAGGCCACACTGGAGACTTAAGAGTATCTTGGAATACTCACAAATCATATTATCACAAGCAGAACATAAGTTGAATCAGACAGGCAATCCTACAGCAGGCAGGATATCCTCAGAGAGGAACATATAGAGCTATTTGAAGAATGAACCCCCAATTATATCTAACTCCAGCTAGAATCTAATAGCTCTATTACTGCCTCTGTTCAAACAAAGCTTCAACCTGCCATTTTTTGTGCACTCCCACCCTTGCAGAGCACAGAGCATATACCCCACCCCTGCAGGTTAATTGCCCATTCAGGGGGCAGTCACATCCATCCAAGGGACATTTAAAATATTACTTTTATTGAGAACTAATAGCAAGTAGCAGAATGTGTGACAGACTGTTATAAGGGGGGGGGGGCACACCTAAGTTTCCAAACCTTATTTTCATGTTGTGCAACAGCAAGGTAGGAAGGATCTATGCAATTGGCTCGACCATGCTCACACAGTACTGAGCCTTTAAAATTTACAGTAACTCCAGGGGATAAAAGCATGGCGGGTACAGGGCAGGGGATGCTCCCACATCAACTTTCTAACATATAAAGGGCACCTCATGCCATCAAAGTCAGTTAGTACCCACTGGGGCTGGAAGGGCAGAGGACAAGGCTGCCAACAGTAGGCAGAGCCGAGGGGTTGCAGTGGTCTGCTAGGGATGTGCCTAAATAGGGAAATCTGGCTCATTTGAGCTCGACAGACCTTCTGCCCACTTCCAATCTGATGATCGGAAGTGGGCTGAGCTGGGGGGGGGGGGTGTCGCAGACTTCCATCTCTAACTGGCCACGATTTGCACATTTTAAAAAAATCACTAAGGAAATTTACGCAAATACAGAGGCTAAAAACCACGTGGTTCTAGCGTGATTTGTGCAAAATCGAGTGATTTGTACAAATTGGATGCCAAAACCCACAAATCATCTAGTGTGATTTGTGCAAATTGCGCTAGAATTGCATGTGGTTTTCAGCTTCCAATTTTGTGCAAATCACAAATTTTGCGCAAATTTCCTTAGTGTTTTTTTAAAAAACCGGCAAATTGCAGTCTGTCTTAAAGACAGAAGTTCACAAGCTGGCTCGACTCACACCGCAGCAAGCTGGCACCAGTGCAGGGCTGACAAACCAGAATCCGGCCAAATCGTTCCAGATTCCTCACACATCCACACTGCAACTATAGGCAGTCCCCGGGTTATGAACAAGATCCGTTCGTAAGTCTGTCTTTAAGTCAAATGTGTATGTAAGTCAGAACAGAAGCTGTGCAATGCTTTCAAAGTGTTGCAAAATGTTGCAAAGTGTCACAAAGTATAGTGTGTGCGTTCATAAGTACAAACCATTGTATTTATGGGGTGCAGCAGCCTTGGGGCGCGGCGGCCTAGGGGCGTGCCTCTCTGGGGGCGCTGCGGGTCTCGGCCGGGCAGAGTTGCCACGGGAGCTGCCGCCCCCCTGCATCCAAGCAGAGGAGAAGGGCAGCAAGGAGGAGGCGGCGAGGGCGCGCCGGGCCGGGCCGCAGCCTGTGGGCGAGGCGTCGCTGAGAAGAGGCCCGGACGCAGCGGCCTTGGTGCGTGCCTCTTCAGGGGGCGCCGCAGGTCTCGGCCAGGCGCAGAGGCACCGCGGGAGCTGCTGCCGCCGACGCATCCAAGCAGAGGAGGAGGAGGGCAGCAAGGAGGCGGCGGCGAGGGTGCGCCGGGCCGGGGCGCAGCCTGCAGGCGAGGCGTCACCGAGAAGAGGCCCAGGTGCGGCGGCCTCGGTGCACGCCTCTCCGGGGACGCCGCGGGTCTCGGCCAGGCGCAGAGCGGGCACACCCCTCCAGCAGGATTTGGTTTTTTGCAACATCCCGATTGTAGGCCGCACCCCTAGTTTAGGGACTCAAATTAGGGGGGGAAAGTGCAGCCTATCCTCAGAACAATACGGTATTTCCCATTTTTGCCTACCATGTATGACACTCCACCACTTAGATATATTTCTCTTGCTAAATGGGACACATAGTCCAACCCAGCTCAGATCACGTTAGGAAAAGCATGTCAATATTCAACTTACCAAGTAAGTCTTAAACCGGCTTCTGTCTGTGGCAAGGGGTTAAGGAAAGAACTCACCAGGATCTTGATACTGCATTCATCAGTAAAATTGAATTCTTACAATGAGACCGTTAACCCCCACGTCTCTAGACCCATCAGTATTTGCACGATCTGTTGACAGTAGCTACTCGAAAAACCCTTTGAGTATACCCTAAAAGGCAGTTATACATCTTTTAATAAATAAAATAAAACTGATCACATTCATACAGAATAATGTACAGATAAGAACTTAATTACCTACTCACTTTCACACTTCCCAAATCTTCCAGTGTGGTTATTTGCTCATATAAATGCATCAAAATAAGTTTCAGAATGCATATTTAAATATGAATTTCAATACAATTTTTAAAAAATGTATAGATTAATGTGGAAACAGGACAGAACAAACTATGGGTGAGCACATGTAAAAGCGATGCGGACCAGATATAGACTGGTTTCTCTACATGAAAGAGCTACACGCAACCAGCCACAGCCACCAAAAAAACCAACATGCCGTTTAAAACACCTATAGCATACAAAAGTGCCCTACAGCTGTAAGAGATTAAGCATATTAGTTGCTTTGTTCAGGATTCAACCCTAAACCTGGGAGGGCCCTGAACCTGGGAGGGAAATTCAGCTTTTGTACTGCCACTAAAGTGGCTGCTTGTATTTCTGGTGGCTAATTGTATTTCTGGAGTATTTCATATCGATGGGGGAAGCAGATCAGCAGACAGTACACACATACATTAGGCATAACAACTTTGACTAAAAGCACGTTAGTGACTATGGTACATAACGAAGCACAGTATGACTAAACCACATCCAATTTCCTTCTGCTTTCATCAATTGTATGAACCAGGTTTTATTCAGAGCTGGGTAGCTGTGGGCCATAGCTAGCTTCTCAGTGTGCACAATGCAAATATTTGATCACATCTCTGAGCTGAGGGGGAAAGTATCCATTACAGTAATACCTTGGATTGCAAGTAACTTGGTTTGAGAGCGTTTTAAAATTAAAGAATTAATATATTAATAATAAACATAAAACGCTCTCAAACCAAGTTACTTGCAATCCAAGGTATTACTGTATGGATACTTTCCCCCTCAGCTCAGAGATGTGATCAAATATTTGCATTGTGCACACTGAGAAGCTAGCTATGGCCCACAGCTACCCAGCTCTGAATAAACCTGGTTCATACAATTGATGAAGCAGAAGGAAATTGGATGTGGTTTAGTCATACTGTGCTTCGTTATGTACCATAGTCACTAACGTGCTTTTAGTCAAAGTTGTTATGCCTAATGTATGTGTGTACTGTCTGCTGATCTGCTTCCCCCATCGATATGAAATACTCCAGAATATCAATTAGCCACCAGAAATACAAGCAGCCACTTTAGTGGCAGTACAAAAGCTGAATTTCCCTCCCAGGTTCAGGGCCCTCCCAGGTTTAGGGTTGAATCCTGAACAAAGCAACTAATATGCTAATCTCTTACAGCTGTAGGGCACTTTTGTATGCTATAGGTGTTTTTAAACGGCAATGTTGGTTTTTTTGGTGGCTGTGGCTGGTTGCGTGTAGCTCTTTCATGTAGAGAAACCAGTCTATATCTGGTCCGCATCGCTTTTACATGTGCTCACCCATAGTTGTTCTGTCCTGTTTCCACATTAATCTATACATTTTTTAAAAATTGTATTGAAATTCATATTTAAATATGCATTCTGAAACTATTTGGATGCATTTATATGAGCAAATAACCACACTGGAAGATTTGGGAAGTGTGAAAGTGAGTAGGTAATTAATTTCTTATCTGTACATTATTCTGTATGAATGTGATCAGTTTATTTTATTTATTAAAGATGTATAACTGCCTTTTAGGGGTATACTCAAAGGGTTTTCGAGTAGCTACTGTCAACAGATCGTGCAAATACTGATGGGTCTAGAGACGTGGGGGTTAACGGTCTCATTGTAAGAATTCAATTTTACTGATGAATGCAGTATCAAGATCCTGGTGAGTTCTTTCCTAACCCCTTGCCACAGACAGAAGCCGGTTTAAGACTTACTTGGTAAGTGATATTGACATGCTTTTCCTAACGTGATCTGAGCTGGGTTGGACTATGTGTCCCATTTAGCCAAGAGAAATATATCTAAGTGGTGGAGTGTCATACATGGTAGGCAAAATGGGAAATACCGTATGTTCTGAGGATAGGCTGCACTTTCCCCCCCTAATTTGAGTCCCTAAACTAGGGGTGCGGCCTACAATCGGGATGTTGCAAAAACCAAATCCTGCTGGAGGGGTGTGCCCGCTCTGCGCCTGGCCGAGACCCGCGGCGTCCCCGGAGAGGCGTGCACCGAGGCCGCCGCACCTGGGCCTCTTCTCGGTGACGCCTCGCCTGCAGGCTGCGCCCCGGCCCGGCGCACCCTCGCCGCCGCCTCCTTGCTGCCCTCCTCCTCCTCTGCTTGGATGCGTCGCGGCAGCAGCTCCCGCGGTGCCTCTGCGCCTGGCCGAGACCTGCGGCGCCCCCTGAAGAGGCACGCACCAAGGCCGCTGCGTCCGGGCCCTCTTCTCAGCGACGCCTCGCCCACAGGCTGCGGCCCGGCCCGGCGCGCCCTCGCCGCCTCCTCCTTGCTGCCCTTCTCCTCTGCTTGGATGCAGGGGGGCGGCAGCTCCCGTGGCAACTCTGCCCGGCCGAGACCCGCAGCGCCCCCAGAGAGGCACGCCCTAGGCCGCCGCGCCCCAAGGCTGCTGCACCCATAATACAATGGTTTGTACTTATGACGCACACACTATACTTTGTGACACTTTTGCAACATTTTGCAACACTTTGAAGCATTGCACAGCTTCTGTTCTGACTTACATACACAATTTGACTTAAGACAGACTTACGAACGGATCTTGTTCATAACCCGGGGAAGGCCTATAGTTGCAGTGTGGATGTGTGAGAATCTGGAACGATTTGGCCGGATTCTGTTTGTCAGCCCTGCACTGGGTGGCAAGCTGCTGCGGTGTGATTCGAGCCAGCTTGGGACTTCTGTCTTTAAGACAGACTGCAATTTGCCGGTTTTTTAAAAAAACACTAAGGAATTTGCGCAAAATTTGTGATTGCACAAATGGGAAGCTGAAACCACATGCAATTCTAGCGCAATTTGCACAAATCCACACTAGATGATTTGTGGGTTTTGGCATCCAATTTGTACAAATCACTCG
>JAHFWL010001390.1:0-16746 GCA_021292165.1 Shinisaurus crocodilurus
TTTGTTACTCCATAGCAATATCAATCTGTGCTATGGGGTTTCTTATGTGACTCTTCTGTTTTACAGCTGTCCTAAAAGCGGTGAGGCAAATTGATCTCCGTTCAGTTCCCTACCACCACCCCAAAAAGCATGTTTGCTTTAATACACCGTCATCCCAATGCTGGAATGAGCAGTTCCTGATTGTAGCCAAAGTGCCTTCAGTGCACAATGTTCAACTTTCCCTACATTTATGGCAGCAGCTACGCTTCTTTCAAGATGACCTTTGCAGCCTTGCTCCGTTGCCAACTCCAGAGGCATTTTGTTTGAATTTGGTTCATAGAATTTCACGGCTATGAAGAGAACAATTTAAGCAGTGTTAGAGGGAGAGAGGAGGGGGAGGGGGCAGAAAAATATGAGCCCCCTTTTTCCTCCTCCTCAGATAATTTTATAGTATGGTGCTTTTATTTTCTTGACATGCTTCATTTGGCTGTGCTCTGCTTGACTTTTCCAGATCATGTCGAAAGATGCCTTTCTTGGCAGCTGGTTTATCTGGAATGACTTTACCATGTTTAAAGTGCTGAACTGAGGCTCTGGCACTTGGGGTTCAAATCCCATCTCTCTTGGGGCTGCTTACCATGTGTCATCCTGAGAGAGACAGCTTAAATGGGTAACTTCTCACGGAGCATGGCAATTACTTATTGAGGCGCATGGTAAAGGCTGGCCAACCCCAGCATGGTGCCCTCCAGGTGTTGTGGACTGCAACTCCCAGCATTCCTCACCATTGGCCATGCTGGCTGGGGCTGACAGGAATTGAAGTCCAAAACATCTGGAGGTCACCAGGTTGAGGAAGGCTGACATATAGGCAGTTGTGGCTAGCAGTTTTCATTACACTTTTTGAAATCGGTGCACTCGGTTGAGCAACACACGTTTCTGTCCCATTCTTTGAAACATCTTGTCTCCCTGCATCTCAAAATCTCAAGAAAAGACCTTCCCAAGGTTGTCAAGTCCCTTGTGTGCATTTGAGGCAGAATTTCCAGTTCCTCACCTGGCAACAGGTGCCTATATCTTCGTATGCTCCTAGGCAGTGAGCCAAGCTGCTGTTGCTCTATCCTACCACCCTGCCCCTCGCCTGCCCTCCTCCCTTATCTGCTGTGGAGCAAAACCGTAGTCATTCTTCTTTGCCAGATCAGAGCTAGGGAGAAGATGGGCAAGGGGAACAGCGGCTGAATCCGGTGGCATGTGCAGTGTCCAAAATGAAATGGGAAATGGTGCCTTGGGACATTTGCAGCATAGGCATTATCTCCTTTGCCAGGATGAGGAAAAGGAGTGTTGCCAGGGTGGGGTGTGGGGAGAGCAGAGCTACTTGAAGTACAACTTGGGATCAGGAGAAGCCCTTGTAGGGGACATGGATGGTAGATCCAGCCATCGTGTGTGAGCAGCTCCTTCCTTGGATGGCTTCAGGTTCTTTAACTGGCTCCAACAGAATTGGTGGCTAAATGAAACCTTCTATCCCTTCCAAGCTCTACACACTTCCTTAAGGGTGTAGGCCTCTGGGCTGGAGCCTAGCACTTGTCACCTCTCTGTCACTTCTTGGCTTGGAGCTGCAAGGCCCTTAGGGTAGTAGGGGGCCTGATTCCTTTGAGAAGTCTGGCTCAGGGGGTACTGCCTCTACCTGCCCCAGTTTGGGGGGTGTCTGGCTTGAGGGGCTCCCAACAAACAGGCTCAGTCCATTTCAGCTCAGCATCAGGAACTGGGTGTTGACTTCATCTCCCCCATGACATGCACTTCTGGTCCTCCACATCTGGCTTGCAGCTGCTTCTCTGTGCCAGAGCTCTTGGTGCTGCTGAATGTTGGGTCATGACAGAAAGATACAAAGCAAGATGCAATGTCCTATCCCCCTCCTTTTTTCAGGATGTATTTCTTTTTAAAATAAGTTAGGATTGAAACACATGCTCTTAAATGGTTTCACATTTGTGTGATGTCTATCAAATGGTGGGAATGCACATTAGAAACTTGGCTGTAAAGATGTGACCTGGTTTGCACGTCATGATCAACTGTGGGTTAGACAACCCATAGTTAGCTGAGGCCTCCCACTCGCTATTTCCACTTTGCATCTGCATTGCAATGTTTCAACATGTTTGTCATGACATGTGAACCTCGAACTCTTGGTTGTTGAGGGGGAGACTATGCAGAGTTTGAACCCATGGTTTGTTGTTGGGTTAAAAACTCTGGGTTGTTTCCCCCTCAACAACCCAGACTTCTGAGTTTGCATGTCATGGAGCACACCCAGGAACAGGGTGTTCCTGGGTTGTTGTTTTTAAAGAGGAAAGAAATCAGTGAATGTGCTTGCTCGATCCCAACAACCCATGAATGTCTTTACATGCGAACCGGGTCAGTGGGTGGTGGGCAAATGCCAGCCCTAACTTCCCTTCCTGGCAAGCTTTTCTTTTCTTTTCTTTCCCTTGCCCTGTGCTTCCGCCTGCTTATCCTAATATTTTAGGGGATATACTTGAGGGTGCACACCATTTTACTATTCACTCAGGCCTTTGCTGAAAGCTTCTGGAAAAAAATCGTACTTTGTGTGCTGTGCATCTATTGGATAGTAGATTATGCCGGCATGTTGATAAATCTCTGTGTGGTGTGTGTGTGTGTATGCCCACGTGTGTTAAATTTAGACTTTCCGTGAAGCCAATTCATAAATCAATTCAAGAAAATTGTTATGGAAAAGGTAGGGGGTGTTGAAGGAACATGGAGACCTGAGGGGATACTTTTGTGTTTGGTCAAAAAGCAACATTTACATTTGACTGATGATAATCTCACAGAGGTTCATGCTCAAATATGTGGAAACGACATGCTGCCAACTATAATATTAATGACAACCTCAACTCTCATTACATTTGAAGATGTTATGATTTTGTAAACACAACTAAAATACTGGTCAGGAGCATTTTTTATAACCTTTTAATCAGTTTGATCATACATGGATTCCATTGAATGAAATTGCCTGCTTTGGCCACAAGCAGGTGAAATTTGGCAGGGCTCGGTCTATGCCACGCAGAGAGAGAGAAAGAGAGGAAAATAAAAATTCTGCGTTCAGGAAATTCAGAGTCAGAAAGCTAAATTCTGTGCATATATTATACAAATTGAGTGTCTCCTTACTTTTCATGATTCATTCTAGTTTTGCAGTTGTGAGGAGGGCATAAGAGCTCTGCTCCAAGCATTAAAAATATTACTCTCCCACCGCTCTGACCTGTGAGACATTAGCAGGCATTGCTCTTAATACATTCAAGCATTGCTTCGCACCCATAAAGGTTAGACACTTGCTTTTTAAAACATGGAAGTGGAAATTCCCAAGAAACTGAATCTTGTTCCTCCTCCCACCACCACGTTCTGTAATTTTTCTGCACACCTGTAGATGTACAGAACACAACCCTGAAAGTTTTAACTAAACTTTTTTTCTTTATGGAGTACAGCCTCTTTTGCATGTGAGTGGCCCATAGGGAATAGAAGGCAGCCAGCATCCAATTGTTTGGGAAGGACCCATGTGGGGTTCCAGGGGCCAATCCCACCCCGCCCCCCGGAACCCACCAGAGACGGGCCCTCTTGCCACACTGCTGAAATTTGGCAGTGTGGTGGCAAAAACATTGACAGTTTTCTTGCTGTTGCTGCTACCTCAGCAAATTTGGTGTGTGTGTGGGAGCATCCAAAAGGCCAGCGGGGCAGGGGCTGCTTGTGGCCCGTGGGCCATGTATTGCCCACCCCTGCTTTAAACCTTATAGAAGCAGTGTGAGATGGCCCCATGGCGAAGCATCACCCATATTGTACAACGAGCACCTCAGCGCCCAGTTGCATGACTCCCCTTAGCATTTGATGGCTGCCACAAAGTAATCAATCTGCTGAATTCCTGCGCACAACAGCATGAGCTAAATGGGCCTTGTGACTGCTGCTGGGACCCACAAACCTTCCTTATAATTACCCTTGGTCAGGTGCAGACACAGTTTTTGGGCCATGGGCATATTTGGCAATTTGAGAAAACTGCCCGGGGCACCACCACAAAATGGCTGCCATAGGAGGCATGGCAAAGGACAAGTACCTGCCCCAAAGACTTGAGTACAAGGCAGAGGTGGAGGCTGAGCTCCAACATGTTAAAACAACTCCTTTGAACCCACATTTCTCAGGCAGAGGTCTTTATCAGCTCTGCTTCATGAGATTACCAGGAAATGCCAGGAATCCTACATGGGACTTTTTGCATGCAAAGCCTCTGCTCTGCCAATGAGTGACGGTCCCATACTGATTTCTGTGTGGATTGGCTTTCACATGTCATTGTAACCAGGCAGCATTAGTTGTCATAGGGCCCCTGTCAAGTGGGCTGGCATGATTATGAATCAGCCCAGGCCAAGTATTTTCAGATGGCAGACTCACGCTTTGTGACGTGCGTGACTGCCTCTGCGTGGGTTTTTGTGAGAGCTCTGTGGCCCTGATCTATATACTTCAGCATAGACTTTAACTTGGTTACATTTAGCTGTGTATGTGTGGGCAGATGCTTTACCCTAAGCAGGATTAGACCCCGTGTTTTTCTTCTGTTTACAGCATGTATTTTCTTGAGATATTCACTTGTTCTACTGCACTTTTGGGTTGCAATTGCAGAACTGGATATTTGCTAAGGGATCTTATGCATGGAATCTTTAGCACCAAGAAGAATTTGGGAGTAGGAATATCTCGTTTTAAAAATACAGCGTGGTCTAGGTCACCATAAAAGTCACACTTCGTCACGAGGCAGATAGGTGGAGGTCCAGGTATGGCTGAAGAGATGTAGGCTAAATCTGTGACAGAAATCTAGTGGGGGGACACCATTGCCTTGCTGGTTTATTTTGTATGGGATGCTGTTTACAATTTTACACTAGGTGTGGAGAAAGCCCAACACAAGTCTGCACACACACACACACACAGTCCCCCTAAGGGAGGGGGCGAGGGAGGAGGGATGAAGTCACAGGAGAAGCAGCCAGACAGGTCGTCATCCCCAACAAAGAAGAGTCTCGGTGGAGATCCACAAAAACCCAGGAAGGACCATCAAGGACCATCAAAACTATCAGGGCAGTCTCAAAGAGCTGTAAAGTACCAGTACGTCACCTTCTTCCCGGGCAGGAATAAGCCCACCTGAAACGAAGGGGCAGGCATAAGCCCCACCTGACCTGGAGGGCGGGGAGAGCGGGAACTCCGGGGTAGAAAACCCCTCTCCCTTCCGGTAGAGGGTTGTTGGGAACCAGGGTACATCGGGGCCAGCTTCGTCCTTCAAGCGGCAGCCCGAATAAGCCAGTCTCATCCCCGGATCGGCCGACCCGGAGCCAGGCTGAAACTGACTAGGCGTAGAGTCTCTGATCTGAGGTAATTGACCAGATTCAATCCGCTAGTCTAGGAGCCTGTTCATTGAGTAACGCAGGGGGTCAACTAAGGTTGTGTTGACATTGTAGTATTCCTGGAGAGCTGTTAGTTCCGTTCTGTGTTTTGTATAAACAAATAAAAGCCTTATTTGGTCATTTAAAGGGCTGCGGTTTCCTCTTGTGCGCGAAAGCCTCGCAGGTGGTCGCCAGCGCTCGTACGGGCTGTAACTCAGTGCCGGTTAACCCGTTAAGCGCCGAACTCACGCAAAGGATCCTGCTAGTGATCCTTCACACTAGGCATCTGTGGCTTTGAAAGTATAGATTTTCAGATAAATGCACTTTTTGCATGAGCTAATTAAATATAATTATGGAGCTTAATAAAACAACAATTAAAATATTAACTCAAAACTTTAAAAGGGGTATTCTGCTAGGGAGGGAAAAGCCCACTGTAAGCAAGAGGTTGTGCTGGAATCACTTCACAGTATCGGCAAGCAAGTGCTTTATTGTTGTTTTTTTGAGTAAGAGTTTATTCCCGGTTTCTGATGCACAAGAAACATGAGGGCTCCCCACCCCCCCAGAGTAAGAGTGAGTCGTGTTTTATTAGCAAGCACGTACTGGAAATGTCGAGACGCCTATTGGCTTTTGTGAGACACCAGGGGGTTCAAGTTTTCATTAAATATATATATATATCATGGTTGTTGCAGTGCGCATCGGTACTGATCCATGAGATTATATCATGAAAAGTCGTCAGCTTTTTTAACGCCGTCCATTTCCACCACAAATTTCTGTGTATGACAATTAGAGCCCATCTATAGATCCAGCAAGCAGTGAAGACCTTCCTGGCACGGTGCCACTTCATAATGCAGATGGAGACTTGCACCTTTACATGCTGCCCCATGTAAATATATATGGGGTTCCCATAATATAATCCTCCTGTCTCTGTTCTGAAGGTGCAGTACCAAAAGGGCTGTACTGCATGCATATTTCTCATGCATTTAATTGTTGGGAACCACCCAGAGAGCTTCGGCTATTGGGCGGTATAGTTAAATGTAAATTAAATAAATAAATTTTCTGAATCCATTGACGTTTAAAACAATGTTTAGCTTCTGCTCCTTTGGGCCTTCCGGGGCCGTCAGATTAGTAGTCGTGGATCTTTCAGGCCTGGTTTTAATTAAACACATGCTGGTGTTTCCAACTACATATCACTAACTATTTAACATCCCCCTCTGAAACACACTGGCCTCATTTAGATGTTACATTTGTAGTTCAAAAACAACTATGGTTTTGTTGGATGGGGAGCATGTGACAAGCTTGAGTGTTCCCTCTACCCCCAGCTTTGTAGAAGACTAGAACCAAACCGTAGTTTGCAAACAAATGCTGGTTTGTTAGGAGCACACACTAAGTTTCCCAGTCTGGATGTCATGGAAAACTGGTTTAACAAACCAGGAAGTTTTCTATGAAGTTGGGCACGCAAGGGGTGGAGGGAGAAGTTGAGTTCCCTTCTCATCCATGATCCAAGAAACCATGACTTATAGGACTGGAAATAAGATGTCTGAATCGAGCCATTCAGGAGGTCATTGTGGGTTGCTGCCAAATTCTGGGGTGGGGGGGACAATTCAGCTGTGTGTTTTGGTGTTTGGCTGGGCAGAACTTCCTGCTGATTCATGGCTATAACTGGGTGTTGTAGTCCATCATATTAGACTTGTCTAGAAGTGTAAACTGATGGCATCATAATCCCTGGCTTAGAGGCTTCTATGAAGACCGCAAGGGCCAAACAGGAGTTTGTGACTAACCTCCTTGACTTGCACCCAAGGTGGTTCCTATGATGCAAGACTGGTGAACATGTGGTCCTCCAGATGTCCTCGGACTGCAGCTCCCATCAGCCATAGCCAATGGTGAGGGATGGTGGGAGTTGGATTCCAAAACGTCAGGTGGGTACTGCATTGGGGAAGACTGGTCTAAAGCTTTAAAAAAACCCTCACAAGACTTTTAGCTGTCACTTGTCCCAACCCTAAGTCTGTCAAGGCAGTTGAGAATTCATCTGTTTCTCATCGAAGCCAGTCTGTTTTCCTGTAGCATAAGCGTAATAAAGCGATCATGTGATAGATGGCTGGGGCATGCTGGCAGTTGTAGGCCTTTTTTTGTCTAAACTTGCATAGGATTGCCCCTTTAAAGTCTCTCATTTCCAGCAAACCTGAGATGCAGGAATTCTGTGGTGTCTTCCTAGTAAGGCAACTAGCACTTTGGCATCTGAGGAAGGGAGGCATTTAGACAGAGAAAAGGTCAGAAAGATGAACGGCCAAGACTTTCCAATGAACATCAGCAATGAGGATATTTCTTACTTTGTAATATTTGTCTCATTTGTCGTTGTGTAATATAGTTGCTTCGTGGCGTAGCATGGTAATGAGCTCTACTTAAGTTCACGTGCAATTTCGATACAAGAGTTAGTAGACAAGTACGGTAGCTATGTTTTCTCCATCGCCCTTTTAAAAATGAACACTGACAAATAGTATCATCATATGGTTTATGTTACAGGTGGTGTAAAACCAAGGGCTGCACTGCTGCCACATCACAATTTGGTGGGGTTTCAGAGTGGTTCTGGTAAGGACACTCAGTGATTATTATAATATTATTTTCTTTGACGGGGTATGTTGATATATTTGAGTAACGCTGCATTGGGCCAGGGGGTGCATTCATTTCTTTGGCCTAGGTATACACTTTTGCAGTTGTCTTTCAATGTCTCCTTTTGCAGTCATTGAAGTTTAGTGTGTGCGTCTGTATTCTGGCCTTTAAGAGCTGTCATGAAAGGAAACCACGCATTACATTACAGCATGGAAATATGAACCAGACTTTTGATGGCTTTCTGAGCTATCCATGAATGGAGATGCCTACTGAATATGGAGCAAATTTAAAAGGTGAAAACCAGACATTCCTATCTGTGGATTGAACTAGTCCTGTTTTCTTGTGACAAAACACTGGCTATCTTCTAAATGACGTATATGTGCCAACAGGTACACACATGCAGTCTCCACTAGGATTCACTCTCTCTTTGCCATTGTGGGTTTGCTTGTTTTTAGTTTTGTTCTGAAATGATTAATGGATATGAATTGTCAATGCATTGCAAATCAAAAAGGTAAATTTTTAAACACTGAGCTTTTTTAAATTATTATTTTTTAAGTCTGATTGGCTGTGGCACAATGGGACAGCACAAGTTTAGCATGCAAAAGGTCCCAGTTGCAATTCTTGGCATCTCCAAATTGGGCTGGGAAAGACTCCTGTCTGAGTCCCTGGAGAATTGCTGCCAGTCAATTTAGAGTAGACAATACTCCACCATTGGTCTGATGGACTGTTGGCCTGACTCAATATAAGCAGGGCTGGATTAAGTCCAGCTGATGCCCTAAGCACAGCCCAATAATGGTGCCCCCTTGGCCCTTTTATTGCTTAGCTGGCAAGACGCTAAGACTCAATAAGTGCTGAAGGTGAAATAAGAGGTTAAAAACTCAGTTTTCTTCAAGGCCATCCCCCACGCCAGAACACAGAACTATATTAAATATAAACTCTTTTTATTAAATTTATTTAACACTAAATAGCAGCAAGCAGTATAAGCCAATTATGTACTTATAACTAGGGCAACAGAAAGTAATACAAATTTTCATCACTGTTTTATACATTTTTTTAATAAAACTGTTATGAGGGGGGAAATGCAACTGCAAAAATTTGTGGTACTCTGTGGTGCCCCCTTCCCTTGGTGCCCTAAGCACGTGCTTATATTCTTAAGGCAGCTTCCTATGTTCCGTAAGGTGTGTTGTGTGTACCGTCTGAATAAATAGCAATTCATCCTTGCAGATAAGTCCACAAAAGTTATAAGCCCACAAACCTTTTAACTAGTCTGCATGCCAGCAACTGCTAGTATTAGTTGCATATCACCTGAAAAGGAAACATTTGTACCACTTACTTTCCTGGAGGCAATTTTTTACTCACCAGTATTGAGCCAGGCAAATGGCTCTTGACAAGCTTGCAGAAATCAACCTAGACAGCCCAGCATGTACTCTGTTGAGTCACCCGAGGGCTTCCGTTCCGTGCAAGCAGGCGTTCCCATTTTGGCCCCATTGAAGAGGATGGACATCAGGGAATCCTCGGATCAGGATGTATGTATTTAAACTGATTCCTTTTTCCTTGTGCATCGTGTCTTTTTAGATTGTATGTCTGTGGGCAGGGACTGTCTTGTTTAATTGATTATATGTAAGCCACTCTGGGAGCCTTTTTGGCTGAGGAGCAGCATAAAAATATTCAAATAAGTAAATAAATAAATAAAATGCAATGGGGGGCATGGTGGAATTCTCTACCAGAAGATGACTTTAAAAAGGCAATTGGACAAATTCGCAGGAGATTGGCCTATCAGTGGCTTTTAGCCATGATGAGCTATATGGTACCTACATGTGCCTGCTGGTCTATGACCGTAATAAATAAATTGATTGTACCTACATGTGCAGAGGCAGTATGCAGGGGGAGGGTGGTTGCCTTCCTGCCCTGATTGCGAGTTTCCCTGAAGCCTTGGTCACTGTGAGAGCAAGGTTTCTGGATGAGATGGATCCACCAGGGCTCCTCTTATTTTCTTATGGTGTATAGCAGAGGTGAACCTCAGATCCGCCGGACAAATTCCGTCCCCTGGGGTTCCCCAGATAGCCACGCCCCTTCTCCTAGCCCCCTCCTCCTTTCCCCCAACCGCCGATGGTTTGGTGGTTTCCCAGCGTTTGCATGTTTTCTTGCCATTCTAGTAGGTTGAAATGCCTCTCCTAAGGCGTAGTTACTGACAGGAAGAGCTTTAAGCTAAAATGTGTTTTGGCCACACCCCTTTTGCCTTTGGCCCTGCCCTCTTTGCCTTCAGCCCTGCCCACCTTTGGAAGGGCCCCCCCGAGAGCATCTCTGAAATAGAATGTGGCCCTGGTCCGAAAGAGGTTCAGCACCCCTGGGGTAAAGCAAAAGAAAACATCTCCGCTTTCTCGCCATCTTTACAGCTGTGAGACCTTTTAGAAACTTCATTTTTAGAAATCCTTCCCCTGCACCCTCCCACCACCTAGACATGCTAGGAAAATCTGACCTCCAGAATCTATTACTCTATGAGAAGCAACAGAAGAAGTTGCAGTGCCAGAGTTCCTCCATGAGAGCCTGACCTATTGTATTTCCCCCACCTGCCCCCCCCATCAAGATGCTTCTGTTATCTTTAGGCAGTTCCTGGCTACCTGAAAGGAGCCATTAAGTGAATAGGATTACATCACTTTTAAAAGAGAGGCTCTATTATAGTCGGCCTGGGGAACCAGAAGCAATAGCCATTTCTCCTGTAAGAGCACAATTCTGTGCTGATCCTTTCTGCGGCAGATAAGGAGGGTGCGTGCTTTGTCCACAGAGGCTTTTAACGTATACCTTGTGTTAACTGAATTAGTGCCTTACAGAGGGAGATTACATTTCTCAGTAACATCCATTTCACATTGTACCAGCTTTTTGCTTTCCCTTTTTGGGTAAAGAATTCTGAAATGCTTAAGAGACTTATGTGAACCACGGAATCATTACTTGGAGGGCTAGAAGAAACCTGGAGGTCTGTCTTTAGCCTTAACATGTCCTACCCCCTTTCTGCATCTTTTTGCGTGTGCATGTATGTGGGGGAGGCTGCCAGGGGAACACCCCCCCCGGGTATCAGCCACAGAATCATTGCAGGAATGTTGGAGAGGATTCTAGGATGTGTTCTGGGATGCCATCTTAGTTTGCGTGGGGGCTGGACAGGCCTGTTGTGTAGTCATTGCCCAAACCCAGCCCTCCTGGGTCCCAATACAGCCCCTAGAATTACGCAGATGTCCCACCCCCTTTTCCACAACCATTGATTGTTTGGGGGGGGCGTTCCCTGGCTTTTGTGCTGTCCCCCCACTGCATTCTAAAAGGTTCAAATGCCTCTCCTAAGGCCTAGTTCCTGACAGTAAGAGCTTTAGGCTGAAACATGCTGGTATTTTTGGATCCTTTTGGCACATGGCACCAGCCCACCACTGCATTGTGGCCACTGAGAGCTTCTCCAAAATGGAATCCGGCTCTTGGGCAGAAAAAGGTTGAACACCCCTACTCTATACAAACTGAGAATGGATCCAGCGCTACCCCATAGCTGGAGATAGTGGCAGAAGATGGAAATGGACCAGCTGTCCTCCCTGTCCCTGTCTCCTTACCTGCACCTGCAAGTCAACGGTTTCAAAACCCCAAATTTCACATCCGCCCCTCCACCTCCTCTCTGCTCTCCCTCCGGTGCCAACGTGACAATTTGCTGACATTTCAGTTGCTTCATATTTGCGTTCCTTATGCTGCATACTTCTGCCTTCCCCAATGTGGTTCCCTCCAGGTGTGTTGGCTTGCAACTCCCAGTGGCTGGGGGATTTGGGAGTTGCAGGCCAACGCATCTGGCGGGGCACTAGGTTGGGGAAGCCTGGCATGTTGAAACGCAAGCCCACCTGTGTATATACTCGTTGTATAGGGTACGGATGCATTCAGGTCCTTGCAGCCTGCAAACGTCTTGCGGGCAAAGATGTAGAAAATCTTAAGCAGCAAAGATATGCAAGAGGAAGGTGGGGCATGAGAGAGCGATGGCCTCCTGTTATTGTTTGAGATGGTGACATTTTCAAGATAATACTTTTCTCTGGGGGCCTTCCAGAAACAGGTGTATTTAATCTGAGATCGTTGTGGCAATGGAATGCACACAGGTGGACTCCATTGAACTACTTGCAGTACATATGTGACTTCTGGAGGCAGTGGGTTGCACCAGAGGTTTTTCAGGCATGTCACAGCACAGGAGGTCCTTATGCAACCAACAACTGCCAGTTTGCCAGTCAAAGTGGGGGTGGGTGGGTGAATACTTCTGCAAGACACTATATAACAGCACCTGTGTGTTATCACTGCATTTGCCCGTATTTATTCGTTGTTAGCCTTCCACCTCTCTGCTCTGTCTACATTTTAGATTGTAAGCTCCTTGTTGACAGCAGTGTGTCCTTTTCCTTCTGTTTTGTAGTAAAGCACGCTGTACACGCTGAGGATGCTATGGAAGGAGTCACAGCTCTGTAGGACAGCACATGCTTTGTATGCAAAAGGTCCCAAGGTCAACCCCTGGCATCTCCAGGTAGAGCTGGGAAAGACCCCTATCTGAGACCCCAGATCATAGAATCATAGGTAGAGTTGGAAGGGGCCTACCAGGCCATCGAGTCCAACCCCCTGCTCAATGCAGGAATCCAGGTCAAAGCATCCCTGACAGATGGCTGTCCAGCTGCACCTTGAATGCCTCCAGAGTGGGTTGAGCATGGATGAATCCCAGATATTTGCTACCAGTCAACATAGACAATATGGCCTATGGTTGGTGGAGGGGGCAATCCTGTGGCCCCTAGATAGCGTCCAAGGGGCCACAAGGTATTTCAGTTTCCCCGATCTGAAGTTGAAGACAGCTGGGAATCGGAGCTCCGACCCCCTCCCCCTTGCAGCCAGTACGAAAAGGACCGACCTCAGAGAGCGGTAAAGGGGGCGTTTCGGTGGGCGGCGGGGGGGGGGGAATGGAGAAGCCAGGATATGAACGTCCCTGAGCCTCTGCCAGCCTCCTTCCCTCCCCCTCTGAAACACGTTTGCTAGATGGGCAAAAAAGCCCATCTAGCAAAAATGCAGGGTGGGAGGACGGGGAGGCGAGATCACCTCCGCTGCTCCTCCCGCCCTGCATAGGATGCTGATAAGCTCCTGAGTTTGGGGGCTTATGAGCATCGAGGGCGCAACCCATAGGATTGCGCCCTAAGTTGGCAAGTTGTGTTCTAAATGCAATTAAGTGACGGATGGCGTTACTGTCGATGCAGCAGAGGTTCATATTTTGTGCCATGGATGCAGCTTTCCACTTGTGTGGATTGTTGTTCTTTTCAGCTTCTGCCCTCTATCAGGATCTCCCCAAGCTGTCTCCCCGCCCCCATTGGGCCCTCCGGAGTAGCACTCTGAGATGTGCCACAGGAAAGTCGCCTAGAAAAGAGATTTCCCCCTCCCCACGCAAAACTCTTTCTCCTTTCCCAGGGCAGGATGAAGGGAGAGCATGGATGAATCCCAACGGTGTTTTATTATCTCTTCTATTAGTTTTAAATTGGTTATTTTATTTGTTTTTCAATTAATAGTACCTGCCCTGGCACGGATAGGGGGATTGTTGTGTTGACACCCTCCCCCCACCCCTGTACAAATATACCTATAAATCAGTGTTCTCCAACCTTGGGTCCCCAGATGTTTTTGGCCTACAACTCCCAGCATGCCCCAGCCAGCTATGCTGGCTGAGGCATGCTGGGAGTTGTAGGCCAAAACATCTGGGGACCCAAGGTTGGAGAACACTGCTATAGATACATAAAATGTAGTGTTAATCATAATACTATTGAAACCACCAAAACAAAAGGGTCGTATTTCTCATATCTGGAAATCTGATTTGAATGTCTGAAGTGAGCTCAGCTTACTCTGTGGTGGACGCCAACTATGTTTGAATGTTGTCTCGTATCGTTTTCGCAGCCTTTGATAAGAAGAAGCCTTAAGACTTAACTAAAAGAGGGAACTGCGGTAATTACCTCACCCACGGAAAGCTACAACGGAGGTCATTTGGGGGGCAGTTTGGAGACATTCTCCCGGCAGCTGCTTATAACTCTGCTGCTGTGGACACAAGATGCCTCTTGGCTCCACTCCTGCTCTGACTCCTTTCCTGAATGCAAACATATAATCTTCTCTCAGGCAGTGCATTTTTTTTAAAAAAAGAAATATTAAGATGGCACAGTAGTTTGACTTGTTCTCTTGGTTCTCTTGCCCTTATGAAAAGTCACAAGGGGTTTTGGTCCCAGGAGGTCAGGGGTGGGGAATTCATAGAGAAATTTGCCAACAATTGCTACAGCCATCCGGTTAATGTCCTGAGGAGGAAAGAACCACCTCTGCTCTAATCTATTTGAGAATACAGGCCTGTGGCTCACGCTGGCTCAGCTTGTCTGAGCGTGGAAAGCTAAGCAGGGCCAGCTTGGATGGGAGACCCCTCCTCTAGTTTCCTGCATTGAGCAGGGGGTTGGACTCGATGGCCTAGTAGGCCCCTTCCAACTCTATGATCTATATATTTGTTACAAATTTTCATTGTTTTGGTTTAATTCTTGCTGAAGATTGCATGCTTTGCAGACAGTACCGATGTTCTTGACTGTTCCAGCTTTATCCTGCTTACCTTGGAAGCCCAGGTGACACCCGTGGCACAAAGGGCCTTTGACCAGCGGAGGCTGGTTCACAAGCTGTAGCTCCCCTTGGACACAGCGGGGTGTTGCCACGGTTACCTGTTCTCTGCTCCAGGCTTGATTACTGCAAGGCCCTTTATGTGGGACTGTCCTGGGCAAGCTATTCAGAAACTTCAGCTGGTTGTAAATACAATGGCCTCGTGATTGACTGGTACTGGGCAATTGGAACATATCTCAGTAGTACTGACTAGCTTCCAGTTTGTTTCCAGGTATAATCAAGGTGCTGTGTTTGCCTAAACAAAAAACCCTGTGCAACTTGGGACCAGAGAATCTAAAGCAGGGGGTGTTGAACCTCAGGCCTGCAGGCCAGATTTGGCCCAACGGGGTCCTAATCTTCCCCCCTTTCGCTGGCTGCAGTCCCTTTCCCCTGACCACTGACAGTTTGGTGGTTTCCCAGTGCTTGCACAGGTGTTTTCCGCCCATTCTAAAAGGCTGACATGCCTCTCCTGAGGCTTAACTACTGCGCTAAGAGCTTTAAGCCAAAGTATACTGGCATTTGGCCTTACCACTTTGCCTTTGGTCTGCCCGCCATGGAATGCAACCCCCGAGAGCTTATCCCTTCTACGTGGGGCTGCCTTTGAAGATGGTTCAGAAGCTGCAGCTTGTGCAAAACGCGGCAGCCAGATTGATAACGGGCCAGAAGGTCTGAACTTATTAACACCAATTCTGGCCGGCTTGCCCTGGCTGCTGCCTGTATGTTTCCAACCCCAATTCAAGGTGCTGGTTTTGACCTATAAAGCCTTACATGGCTTGGGGCTGCAATACCTGATGGAGCACCTCTCCTGGCAAGAGCGTTCTTGTACATTCCGATCATCATCTAAGGCCCTCCTCTGGGTGCCGCCTCTGAAGGAGGCTTGGAAGGTGGCAATGAGGAAGAGGGCCTTCTCAGTGGTGCCCCCCCCCAATTTGGAATGATCTCCCCAATGAGGCCCGCCTGGCACCAACATTGTTAACTTTTTAGTGCCAGGTTAAGACCTTCCTCTTCTCTCAGGCATTTGGCAGCATATGATGAGGTTTTAGTCAGATGTTGAATTTTTCTTGTTGTTGGTTGTTTAAAATTGTTTTTAGATACATGTGCGTCTCTGTGTTGTATGTTTTTATGTTTGTATGTATATGGCTTTTATAGTGTATTTTTAGGGTTCTAATCTTTGTAACTGCCCAGAGAGCTTTGGCTCTTGGGCAGTATAGAAATCTAATGAATGAAATTGAATGCAGCCCTTGTGCTGAAAGAGGTTCGATACGCCCAATTTAAAGGATTGCCTGCTCGCATATGATCCCACCCGCTCTTATATGTCTGAGGCCCTGTTCTGGGTGCCTTTGCCTCCAGAAGTTAGGGCCTCTCCCAGTCAATCAACAAACCATAGGTGGTGACCAGACATAGGGCCTCTCCCAGTCAATCACCAGACCATAGGTGACTGGTGACCAGAGATAGGGCCTCTCGTAGTCCTGGCAAGCTCACCCAAAGACACTTGGATGGTGCCTACTCTACTAGTTTTTCAGTACCAGGTGAACACAGTTTATTCTGCTGAGCTGTTAACAGAGGGTTCTTTTCTTCTAGCTGTTTCTTTGTTTTTCGTTGCAGCATTTACTGCTGTTTTATTCTTTTGTGGGTTTGTTTTTTTAACGTGTCATGAATGTAAAGTTAATGTTGAATTGTAAAACCTTATTGTTAGCCACCTTGGAAGCTTTTGCTGAAAGGCTGGATGGAATCTTTTAAATAAATGAAAACGTGTAGGACCTTGCAACAAAATGTTGTAGTCTCTGGAGCACTTCTCCTCGGGATCCTTCATTCTATTTTCCTTTCTGCTCAGTTTTCAATTATATTCTCCCAAACAGTCAATCAGTTCCTGGGCTGATTTGAATGTTCTCTCATCTCATAGGTTTTGCCCCCTAAGGGCACAGTCCTAAGTATTTAGGCAGAAGAAAGTCCTACAACTCCCAGCATTCCCCAGCCAGTATGCTGGTGGGGAATGCTGGGAGTTGTAGGACTTTTTTCTGCCTAAATCTAACTTAGGACTGTGCCTAGATAATTTTTTGTAATTTTGCCAAACGTTAGGGTGCCTGTAATAGCCCCCCCC
>JAHFWL010001391.1:0-104741 GCA_021292165.1 Shinisaurus crocodilurus
TTCAAAGTGCTTACGTTAACATTTAAAGCCCTAAACGGCTTGAGGCCAGGTTATCTGAAGGAACACCTCATCCCATCCAAGCCTGCCCAAACCCTGAGATCTTCTTCGGAGGCCCTTCTCAGAGTGCCTCCTCCAAAAGAGGCTAGAAGGGTGGCTACTAGGGGAAGGGCCTTCTCAGTTGTGGCACCTCATCTGTGGAATCAGCTACCCAAGGAGGTGCGCCTGGCACCTACCCTCTAGTCCTTCAGGCGCTAGGTGAAGACCTTTTTATTTGCCCAATTTTTAATGGTTAATTTTATTCTTTTATTATCACTACTTTTATTATTGCCACTGTACCTCTGGATTGAATTTATTCTGTCTGCTTGTTTTTATCATGTTACATTTTAGTATGTTTGTGTTTTTATATTTTTAGTTGATATTGTGTTGCTTTGTTTTGTAAACCACCCAGGGAGCCTTTTGGCTGATGGGCGGTGAATAAATATTTAAAAAAAATAATAATTGTGGAGAAAGCCTGAGCACACACAGTTGAGTGAACCCTGACATAGTTTCCCCTTTAGTTGACACCCCGCATTCCCCCATCTTTCTACATAATCCCCACCCTGGGGCAGGAGACACAGTTCTGAGCAGACCAGTTGTCACATCTGCATAGCTACATCTGCATACTCTCAATACGGCGCATTTACATCTACCCTCGAGAAAGGGCATGAACATTCCAAAGGTGAGAAGCAGTCTCAAAGAGCTGCAAAGTACCTCCAAAGTATCCGGGAGATACCAGCCCCCACGAGGTGCCACCACCCCGCAGGGCGGAGTCAGCCCACCTGGTCATCGAGGGCGGGGAGGGGGCCGAGCAAGGGTAGAAAACCAGGCCCTGGAAAACAAGTTGGTTGTTGGGAACACGGTGCAGGCTTGCACGGATCCGGTCCCTGACTCCAGTCAGGACCCAGCAATCTCCAACCCTGGGCGCGACGCCCGGAGACCGGCTACACAGATTGCTACGCTAGAAGCAAGTAAGTCAGAATCTCTGATGTAAGGTTACCCCTCTGTATTGAGCTAAGCTAAGCCTACTTGTAACTGAATTGAAGCCTTCTGCTTCTGTATCTTTATTAACTTCCATGTTTATGGTGTGAAATTCCTGTAGTCTATTAGTTCTGCTCCATTAAACTCTTTGAAAACTGACTAGCTCGTTGGCTCCCTGGATTCCTATGTGATTCAGTGTCAATATCATTAGCACCCAGGTTTAAAGTCCTTGGGAGCAGTGTACAGGGTACTTCTTCAGTGCCGGTTAACCCCTAAAGTGCCAAACCCGCGTAACCAGGGCCGGTCCGCCACAACAACAACAACAATAAATAAATACTGCTTGTGGAGGAGGGGAAAATTGGTGAGATTCTAGGCAAGAGCTGCTGGTGGTTTTTGGTTTTTGCTCTACACTTTTTAAATGACTTGTTGAACAGAAAGGGATCTCTGGATAGTAATTTCCTACAGGGGTCAGTCCAGGGGTAATTTCTGGTATACTTTTAATTCATTTACATATATTCTCTGACAAATGTGGTGCCAGGTCCCTGGGGAGTAGAATTGGGAATAAAAATGATTAATTACTGCACCACACCCATTTACTTGTTTTATTTATTTATTTATTACCTACTGTATTATGCCAATTTTACAGATATGTTCAAAGCACTGTAAAAAAATAATCATAAAACCCAATAAAATTGCTGCCACATTAAAACAGGAATAGCAACAAAACCAGCAGCTGTTCAGCCAGCCTGCATTTCCCTCTGCCCACTGAACGAAACATACATACTAACAAAACTATCATACAAGGTTGTGCCACGGTCCACAGCACTTCCCTGTTTCCTTACTGACTTTTCAGATACTTGGTGATTCTGTTTTATGTTAAAGTAGATGTTCACCTGCAAAACAGAAAGAGCACCATCTCCCAGTGTTTTACTTTCTTAAACTCAGAAACTGTAAACATTTTGATTAAAAATAAAAAAAGTATTTAATAACCCTCCCTCATGCACCTGTTTTCACTTGCCTATGGAGGGATATGCTGCTGTCTGAGGTTTTCATCATTGGGCACTGGCCAAGGGCCATTCAGAGCCAGACTCTGAAGTCCCTGAGCTGTTCCTCTTCCATGCTGTTCCTGCCTGTTCCCCTACTCCCGCTGATGGCCAAACAAGACATGGTGTTAAGTGCATTTTTTTAAAAAAAATAAATGTTATTCAATTTTTCTAGTCATACAACAAAATAAAAAGAAATACAACATAAACATCATGCACCCACCACCACTTAGGACCAAGTTATATCCCCCCCCCCCAAATATCAGATATTATTCTATATTCCAAAAATGTAACAAATCTTGACAAGGTTCCCCTTCACCAACACGCAATCCAGAAATTTACCCCAAATGCTCACAAAAGTATTAAATGCATTTTTGTACCCCTGCGGGATATTTAACTCCTTCTGCCCCTGCTGTGATCCCGAAGAAAATCCCTCCTCTGAAACTGGTTTGTTTCTGTTTTGTTTGGTTTGCTTGAGGGGGAAATTTCCCTTTGGCACCAATAAGGAATTTCCTCCGAATGGAAATTCCAGCTTCAGAGGAGGGATTTACCTCAGGACTGACATAGGAGAGGAAAGGGTTAAATCCCCCCCCCCCCATCACATCTGCAGTGGTCCCACTATTATCCCACTATCCGAGTATTATGTTAAATGCAGTGCATAGTTAAAAGTGTGGAATCCACTACCACAAGGTGCAGTGATGGCCACCGATTTGGATGGCCTTAAAAGGGGATTAGTTGATTTCGTGGAGGAGAAGGCTGTCGGTGACTACTAGTCCTGATGGCTGTATGCTACCTCCAGTGTCAGAGGCAGTATGCCTATGTACACCATTTACAGGGGAACATGGGTGGGAAGGTGCTGTTGCACTCATGTCCTTGGGGATTTCCCATGGGCAGCTGGTTGGCCACTGTGAACAGAATGCTGGACTAGATGGACCCTTGGTCTGATCCAGCATGGCTCTTCTTATGTTCTTAAATTCAAAGACACATTTAATGTCACTCTAGTTTGGCCTTGAGTAATCAAGTGCTGAGAAAGAACGAGGAGGAGGAGCCTCAGCCTGCCTCACTCTTTTCCTCTGGTTAGCCATGCAGATTGGACCCACAGGAATTGGGAGTTGAATGGGCAACAGCAGCAAGGAGAAGGTGAAGATCCGCTGGGGGTGGGTGGGCACTTAAGTCACTTGCCCAAGCACACTCCCCCCCTCCAATCTGGAGCTAGCCGTGTTAAAGTCAGGAGAAGGTTAAATGTTAAAGTCAGGAGAGGTTAATGTTAAAGTCAGGAGAGCCAATGTGGCATAGTAGTGAGAGTGTTGGACTGGGACTCGGGAGATCCGGGTTCTAGTCCCCGCTCAGCCACGAAACTCACTGGGTGACTTTGGGCCAGTCACTGACTCTCAGCCTAACCTACCTCACAGGGTTGTTGTGAGGATAAAATGGAGAGGAGGATTATGTAAGCCGCCTTGGGTTCCTTGCAGGAAAAAAGGCGGGGTTTAAATATAATTAATTAATGAATTAATTAATTTAAAAAGGTGGGCCTCCATAAAGGGAGGTGGTTCCACAGTTGAGGCCAGATGGCAGAGGACACCCCTTGCAGACAACATGTCACAAGAAGATGGGATCTGTAACAAGGCCTTACCACTGGGTGTCAAAGGCTGGTAATCTTAATGGCTCCTTCCCTACCTATTCCTTCTCCAAGCCCATTTTTGTCTGAATTTTGGTTCAGTTGTCATTGTATGCAACAGTTTTCTACTGTCCTCCGTCAGTGTAGCTGAGGGCATGTTGCCAGGCAGAGGAGTAGCTTTGACTTAAGTTAGCCTTCCCCAACCTGGGTCCCTTCAGATATTTTGGACTGTGACTCCCATCAGCCCCATGCCCAGGAGTGATGGGAGTTGTAGGAGAAAACATCTGGAGGGACCCAGGTTGGAGAAGACTGTCTTGAAGGATCAGCATTTCTTGCTGAAACCTGACTGGGTAATAAAAGTACCCTGAGAGACCCTCCTCTGAGTACCACCACCACCACCACCACCAGAAGTAAGATGGCTGGTGACGGAAATTGGCCTTTCACCGTTGTAGAACTTGCTCCCTAGGGATGGCTTGCGAATGCGTGGCTCCACCTTTATTTTTGGCATCCTGTGAATACTTTTTTATTTGTCCAGATCTTTTAGATCTGTCGGTTTTAATTTAACTTTTCAGTGTTGGACTTTTATCTGCTCTGCTGCCTCTCTTTATCTTATTGTATTTTAAAGCCATTTTATGTAAGCTGCTCCAAGAGCCTTTTCGGCTGAAAAGCAGCAGCAAGTACATTTTCCACATAAACAAAACAAAAAGCTCTTGTAAAACATCTCCACGCCAGGAGCAGCTACACTCTGTTGAACGTCTGGCTCTCACGCAACCACTAAAGCGCAGAGGCCCTGCCAGAAATAAAAGGTAGCAACCCAACCCTCCTACTCTTGGAAAGTAACAATGTAACATGCACAGATAACATGGAGCCCTCCAAATGTTTTGAAGCACAACTCCCATCAGCCCCAGTCAGCATGGCCAGTGGTCAAGGGTGATGGGAGTTGTATTCCAAACATAGATGGCATCAGGCTGCCACCCACCAGTGGCATTTTAGAGTTGGAACCTAATCCAACAATTCTTTATGCTGATGATCTTACTAGCTTTTATATGTACAGACATGGGGCAGCTATGTAAGGCATGCCTGAGTTCTTTCATCCCTTTCAATTTCTACATAATCCTGTGTGTGCTAACGCAAACTCCATTTCTTTGACATTTTTAGCTAGCAACACTGGAGCTGTGAATTTTCATTCTTTGTTCCCGTTACTGTTGCTAAATAATCTGAAGGCTTGGCGGGAGGCAGAGAAACTTGTCTGACAGATAAAGTTAATTTTATTTGGGTTATTCTGATTTATATCCTGTTCTGTTTTGAATTTTTACAGGACCCCCCCCCCCGTAGAGCTTTGAACTGCAAATGTGATAAGATTTTGGTCACATGGTTTAATCTCATCGTAGCTATATTCCCTAAATGCTTCAGACATTAATATCAGAGCCATTCTTGTCATCTTCTTTTTTAAGCCTAAATGACATGTTACTTCTAGCGCTAATATTAGCAAGCAATAAACTGGTTGCTTGACATCAGTCCAAGAGCTGAACTGTATGCAATATGGCCTCCAATGCATATAAGCCTCCCCGTTGGCTTTCATATCTCCGAGACCACTAAACTCGTCTGAACCATGAATGTGTCATTAGACAGACCATGTTATAGTGATCCAGTTGAGTTGTTTTAACCTCATGTGGGGTAGCTCACATACCTCTGAATCCAGATTTGAAGCTCATGAAAGGCCCCTTAAGGACTAACCTGCCCCAAGCCGAGGCTGGTGAGCTGCTTTTGCTGTTAAGCCAATGGCAGCCAGAGAAGCCAGGACAAATCTTGCACGCTCAGGACCCTGCAGACAGTATCGGAGTCAATCAGCCATTAAGGAAGCAAAATAAAATAGCTTCGGACATTCGCCCCGAAATGTGACTTGTGCTTCTTCCATTGCCACTTCTAAGTCTTGTGCGGACAGAGGCGAGGGATAGTTGTGAATATTTACCTTCCACTGTAAGATGCCAGTTCTGTCCATGTAAGGCAGAACACTCATCTTGGCACAGGCCCACGAGTACTAGCTCGTCACCCCTTTGCCCAAGTCCAGGAGGTGAAAGTAGCCTTCGTCACACTTTGCTGTTTACTTTTTGCGTGAATCTCTGAAGCCACCCAGAGAGAGAGAGAGAGACATTTGATGCTGCTTTTATCTGCTGTTCTTGTTGGATTGTATTTTTATTTTACGTCTGACAATTATATTTGTAAACCACCCTGGAAACTGAAGGACATTATGTAGAAATTCTGGCCCAGAGCTGCACAACATAAGCCGCACAGGCTGATTGCCCCTTTCCTTTCTGTGGGCCCTTGTGGGGAAATTCCAAAATACTTATTATTTGCAGCTGTTTTCCAGCTCATTGTGAGAGCCTCTAAGGCCCATCCCAAGTTGGGGTGGACAGTACCTGCCTCAATACATTTGCACTGTATCACCTTCTCCCTGTATTCAGAAGTGCATAGTGAGTTGGCAACTTGGCACCAGTTTTGCTAGCTAGTCAGCCCACTTGTGTCTGCAATTCTTTTACTGTTGTGAATTGCTGGGAGAGTGAAAGCCTTTTGCCGTTGAATTGAGTAAGGCAGAGTAGATGTGCAGAGTGCAGAAAGAGCAGAAAAGGGGAGGGGAGGCTGAAGGAAGAGAAATGGGGAAGGGGAAGTGGGAGGTAGAGGGATTGAAAGACCTGTGGTGACAGAAGATGGGTTGTTGAGATGAGGCTGCAGAGAGAGTGGTGGATGAAGAAATAGAAAAAATAGTGGGATATGTCCTGTTCTGGAAGCCCACGGAGCTCCATATCAGGCAAAAGGCAGGTGGTAGTTGCCGCACCCAGGAGAGCTCCCAAGTGAGCAACTTGCTCCAAGGAGGTCTGAGACCAAACAGAAGCCATTTATGCTACAAACTCAGACTCCACCCTTTCCCACAGCATGGAAGCCTTAAAGGGACAGGCCTCTGGCCTGTAGCCTAGCACTCCTCCGTCTCTTCACGAGTTCATGCCTGGCACGCTGACGGCATTGGCGCTTCGGCTCCCTGGAATTTGGGGCTCTTGTAGAAGGGGGTGCTGGTCCAGCACTGGAGCTTGGCTCGGGCGGGGGTCTCTGGCAGCTCAGGCTTGGTGGCCTCTGGCAGCTCTGCAGTAGTGCTCAGACCTGGAGTTACCTCCTTTGGTGCCACTGGCTGATCGGCCTCAGAGTCCATGTCACTGCTGGGCCCCTGGGTCATGACAGGGTAATTGATAGGGCCGGGTCTGTGGTGGTTCAGAGCGAGACCCTTCACAGGTGAATAGTGTAAAGGAGCGTCATGTAGAGAAAGGAGTTCCTTACCCCACCCACTAATGCATTGCTGTCTGCAGGATAAAGCCTACATCCATGCCTAATGTGCAGATGTCAGCGGTGGGGCTGAAGAGCCGCATTATGATTTCTACATAACCCCTTCACGTTATTTACATGTTAAAGAGTCTAGAGCAGTGTTCTCCAACCTTGGGTCCCCAGATGTTTTTGGCCTACAAATCCCAGCATGCCCCAGCCAGCATGCTGGGAGTTGTAGGCCAAAAACATCTGGGGACCCAAGGTTGGAGAACACTGGTCGAGAGAGCGAGAGCGAGAGCGAGCGCACACTTGGGTGAAGAGAAGAGGACAGCATGCTGAGAGAAAATGAAGGGCGTTCACAAAGAATGGGTTTTTAAAAAGAAGATAAGAGTGATTTTGAGTTGTGCCCCCCCGTTCCCCCTCCCCCGTTCCAGCTGCTTGATCATTTATTTGGCTTGATCTCAAAGCTCAAACAGGCAGGGGGCAAGTACATTTGCCTTTTTAATTGCAACTAAATCTGGAGGTGATAATTCCCCGTTTTCTTTTGTACCGTTTTATTTTAGTTCTCCGAGTGTGAAACACTGAATCGGCTGCAGCCGAAAGATGCGCCACCTCCTTCCTCCGAAACGCTGTGTTGTTTCCATTATGGTATTTTCTCGGAGGGCTTTTCCATTCCACCCGTCCTCCTTTCAGAGATGGTAGTTAGTATTCAGCAGAACACCTGCCTCAGGAAACATTTGGCAGCTTTCACGCACTGGGCAGAGAAATTCTGGTGTGTGTGTGTGTGTGATTTCTTATTCCCAAACTAGAAGCGGCCTGGGATGGTGAAATCCAAAGCCTCCCTCCCCTTGGGAATAACATTTGTAGGAAGAAATCAAGCTCAATAACAAGGAAGTGTGCCAGTTTTATTTGCGTTTGGAATAGATCAGCCTCTTCCCCCAACTACTCTGTAAATGGAGACACCCAGTCACTGCCTGTGTTGTTTCCTCCCTTGACCGAGTTTTCTGTTTGCATCCCTGCTTTCTGATGCTGGAAGTGCTGCCTTGCATAACATCCATACCGCCTGAGAATCTTGACAGGACTATAAAACGGGGATTGTAATCCAGCGATTTAGCCCTGCCTATGTGAACAGGATTTCTCCATAACCAGCAATGAGAACCCCACCCCCCATGTATGTCTGTAGGGCTCTGGCTTGTGGGGTGGGGCGGAGCGGAAGGCGATTCAAAGAGAAGCATGAAGAATCCCCAAACTCTGCAGCTGAAATGAATTACATAAAGTGTGCAAACTTGATGCAATCCTAAGCGCGCGTATTTGGAAACAACTTCCATCCAAATAAACGTAATGTGATTTTAAATGAAGTTTAATTTGCATGTTTACACTCTCAGCCAGTTGTGTTTTGGGGGGCGGGGAACAGTGTGACAGTGTCTGTCTGAGGTTAACAAAATGTTAAAATGTGTCTTTCTCCACAAGGGCAGTAGTGATCCCTAATATCTTTCTTTGGGAGTGGCACGTCAACATTTTCCTTTTTTCTTCAAGAAGGCGGCTTAATGGGAACATCTTATGTATGTGATTTTTTTTTTAACAACTCTTAATTAGCCTGAAATGTTGGGATAGGGCAAACTAGAAATTCAAATAATTAGAAATCTTTATATATCGTTATAAATCTTTATATATCTTTATATAAATTGTTATATTGTTATGGACTATAAAAGAAATTCAGGAAATCTGAAACTCTGGAGACTGGGGTGGAGTGAGTGGAAAAACAACACCGTGCCAACAAATATACTGATGCAGCCCATATTAAACCTGCTATCGCCTGCCGAGGCCTTTCTGACAGCTGGATGGCGTGGATTTTTTTTGGTTAACTTTTTTATTGGAGCAATTGATATGTGGAGTGTTAAAAATAATACATTAACAGAAATTACCATCACCATCTTGGCTTCTACTTACTGTTCTCTCCATCTCTTTCCTTGTGCTGGATAACGGTATTTATAAAAAGGGGGAAAATTTAGGTAGCTGTCTTACCTTGTAGTGACATCTTCATATAAAAAGTAATGGCATAAACTTGCCTTAAGATGGGAGAGGGGGACCAGCCAAGGTATTTTCAGCATTTTCTCTGTAGCACCAGGGCTCTGTAAACTCTCTTTCATTGGAAGGCATTGACTCAAATTTCTGTGTTTCCCTTTGAATAGTTTCAGTGGTGCAATTATCTTAGAATTCCTAGAATCCTTGGTTATGGGAGTAATCAATAATCACTAATTAGTAGTTGCTATTTTCTGGCACATTGTCCTGTGAATGTCCTTTTTCCTTCTCTTGTTTATGTACGTTATCACTTACATTGCAGATGAATCCATTTCTGGTTTTAAATATAGTTTTGAAAACACATTTCCAGTATCAAGAGCTGAACATACATGGTTTCCATTAATGCCATTGGTTCTTCCACAAAGATTTTCAAATAAAAAATAGTGATTAATCCATGGCTCCTCTATCAAACACATTGTATTTGGACATC
This sequence comes from Shinisaurus crocodilurus, assembly GCA_021292165.1. Lineage (NCBI taxonomy): Eukaryota > Metazoa > Chordata > Lepidosauria > Squamata > Shinisauridae > Shinisaurus > Shinisaurus crocodilurus. The sequence continues at coordinate 9,506 of JAHFWL010001391.1, forward strand.
ACAATAAACTATGGTTTATTGTGACAGGAACGAGCTTGACAAGCTTGCGCTCACTCCTGGTTTGATTAACCCATGCTTGTTGTGTTGTCTAAACCCAACAAACTGTGGTTAATTTTAACTATGGTTTGTTTCATAAACCACGGGTTATGAAGCTGGCTTGTTTAGCTAAGTTTAACCACAGTTCAGGATTTGGGCATAATGCCAAACTGTATTTAATTGAAATCTGAAATCAAAGCTTCTGATCTTCTCGCAGCAGCTATGGAGGGAGAGCACACAAGCCTAAGGCCCTTTTCTGTTACAATAAACCATAGTTTATGGATGATGTCCAAATGCAGCCATTGACTGGGTTTGCACAATCACTGCAGCCCACTGTGGCATATTTAAGAAAAGCAGGCTTTTACTCAGTGGGCCAGTTCACACAATCAAGCAGTGGCACGTGCAGGTGACCATTTTGTATATTTAAGCCACGACTGTGGCTTGTGGTGTCATCCGAACCTAGCGAGGGTGGTTTATTGGTGTGGTTAACAAACCAACAACAGCCCTAAAACAGGTTCTGGGTGGTTTGCTAACCACAGCAACAACTGACCCTTGCCGGGTTCGGACAACACAACAGGCCAGGGAGCAACTACCATCAGCTCCTGAAACGATCACCACCTGAGAGGACTGTTGGGGCAGCCCCTCCCCCACCTTCCCTGGGGCTATTTAAGACCTGTGTGCCCTGAGGGAAGGCAGAAGAGAAGGCCAGGGAGCAAATGCCATCAGCTCCTGAAACAACCATCACTGGCCTGAGAGGACTGTTGGGGCAGCCCCTCCCCTGCCTTCCCTGGGGCTACAGGGGGAAGGCAGAAGAAAAGCCCAGGCCAGGGAGATTGTACCAGCAGCTCCAGAAGAAACCTTCAGTTGGCCTGAGAGAACTGCTGTATGTTTGGTTGGGGGGGGTGTATTTGTTTGAGTATTTAAACATTGTAAACTGCTTTGGGTGCCTTGGCAGAAAGGCGATATAGAAATGTAATAAACAAACAAACAAACCGTGGTCGATGCTTGAATATTCAAAATGGCTGCTGGCCTGCACTGCTGCTTTGATCATGTGAACTCACCCATTGAGCTAAAGCCTGCTTTTCTATATAAAAGAACTAGTCATGGGGAAACATAGATGACTTTTGAAATCAGGCATTGTAAAGGATATAATATGTTATGAATGAATCGTAACTATTCTCCCTCGATCATATATTATGGATATCTATTTCACATCTCATTAACATATATTAACAGGACTTGCTTCTGCAAATATCACGCAGTCTGGTCTTATACATGTCTACTTGGAAAATAAATTCCAGTGTATGGGGCTTACTCCTGGGCACGTGTGCATAGAATTCCAGCCTTGCAATGTTATCCTTTGCATGTTCACTCAGAAGGTTGTCCCGTACTGTTTATCGGAGCTTATTGCTGGGTAAGTGTATATGAGTGTAAGTCTTCATGTAAGTGATCTTGCCTAGTGTCTTTGCATGTGTGTGGAAAGAGCAAAACAAATTAATTTCACAGTTGTCCATCTGTGCAGATAAATATGTAATGGACTGCATGACCAAAGGTTTTGAACCAGGTAGTATAAAAGCACTTCATAGTTGCAAAGCAATAGTAGTTTATTATATTTATACCCCACTCTTCTACTTATAGACAACTTAGAACAGCTTGCATCAGTAATACAACAATAAAATTATAAAACAATACCAGAATGATAAAATTGAAAGCAGCAGTCAATTAGAAATAACATTTAAATTGTAATATCAGATTAGTTTGTACGCTTGTTCAAGGAAAAAACAACATACATAGAAATTTGATTTCAATCAGTGATTTCAATCAGTTGTTTTTGTTCTTGGTGACTTAAATCATTATTTACCGTAGATCTCTGCTTTAAATCAATCTACCTTGTGCTGAAGCTCATACATTTCCCCCCCCAGGTTTCTAAATTGAACATAGGAAGAGACCTGCAAGATCATGCAAAGGCCCTTTTAGTCCAGTATCTTGTTTTCAACTGGGAAACTCAGCACAGGGCCTGATGGTAGCAACCCTCCCATGGGGTTTGTCCCCCGTGTCTTGTATTGTGAGACCCAAATGGTACGGTACTTTAAAGACATGGGTAGCAGCTACGTCTTTTTTTACTCTAAAGTAAGTGCAGCGGGCCCAGTCTGGATTGGGAGCCTAGCATGGGAGCAGTTCCAGTCCAGATCAGGGGCCCCGCACCTGCAATGTATACGGGCAAACTCTGATTTGTTAAAATAAATGGATCATGCTTTGGCAATACAAATAGAACGGGGGTGGGGTGGTGGGGTGGGGGTAGTTTGTCCAGACACTTGCTCACTGCGCTGTGTGTAAGAATCTCCGCCGGGAAAGTAGGTGGGAAGCTTTTCACAACTGGAAGAAGGGATCATTTTGATTTAGCTGTTGATGTTCCACAGGTGCTCCCTTCTGTGAATTTATCAGAAAGGCTCAACTTGTCGATCTCTGAACTGCCACAGGGCTCTCTTCTAGTTTTTGCTACAGCAGACTAACATCACTACTTTGCAGAATTCCCCCCACACACAAACACACACTCCTGTTTTTAGAGATGTGCATGTAACTTGGCAGGTCCCATTTGTCTCTGGAGCTCTTTAGGAATTTGACACCTCTGTGCCACCAAGAGGAAGAGTGTGAATGGTTAAAAGCCAGTTTTATGATGTGTGAAAGTACTAGAGATGGACTAGGTCAATTGTTGCATCTGTATTTAGCTTCTTAGGTGACACAGGTTAAATCTTGTCTGAGAATGGGTAGGGAGGTTGAGGCAGCAGGATGTGAGTTCTGAGAGCTTTGGAGCAGACCAAACTGCGAGTGCTGCAGTAAATAGTTGTAGTTGGGGAAGGCTGGTGTTGGAGTTACATTGGTACTCGAAGAACTGTGGTCAGCAAGCTACTAAAAATGTGAATGAACTCTAAGCAGCACCTTCACTCCTGCTGAATGCACTGAGCAAAAGAGTCTTTCACTCTGTTGGGGGCTGCAACAAATATTCTCCGGTTTTGATTTTCAGCTGAAAATACCAGTTTGGGCAGGGTCGAAATACCGCCCCCCCCCCCCCCAAAAATAAATCCCCACCTTTGCACCAGTCATTTCTTTGTTTGCTCAAAGACTTGCTGTGTTTTTTTCACACGAGTGATCCCAGCCATTCAAAGATCACAGCACTACATAGCCAGCCGAATTTGGCTAAATGTTGACGTCACTGAGGGCATAGGAAGGCAGTTGAAAAGTGAGATGTAACGCAAATGAGTGGGTGAATTGGAAAAGGGTGTGCGTGTATTGACTCAAAAATGTTTGGAAAAAAAAAAAAGATTAGTTTTCTGCTCAGCCCTAACCCTATTACAACTTCACTAGGAATTTATACTTAAGAACTATGCTTAATATTCTGGAGGAGTATTCTGCAACAAGATAGTTGCATATAAAGCACGTCTCTTTATAACTTTTAACGGTAACTGTATAGCCTTATGGGACTCTGCTGATTGAATATAGAGCAGTATCTTATTAACCTCTGGCTCAGATAAACCATTTAAATAAATACCTTAATATACAGTCATTAAAAGGATATTTTTAGCTCAGCAGCCTTTAGCCATTAAAGAAACTTGAATGGAAATTGTATTTACTGTGTTTTCTTTATTTTAAAGGTCACAGACAAAAAAATGACCATAAAAGCTTTCTTTGGAAAGGAAATTATTTATGTAGTATAAGGAATTAAATTACTGTGAGAACTACTGTTTGACAGGTGCTATGTAAACCCAGGGTGGAAAGAAAAAAATAAAACTCAGTTGGCATCTAGAGATCTGATACTGGCACTTAGAAATTTCAAACTCTCCTGAAACGTTTTGTGCAGGACTGACTTAAAAGTTTGATGCTGATGCTGAGGATGTGGAAATATTTTTTCATGCTGTCATATAAACCCATATTAAGCATGTGTTTTATTTTCTTACCTATTATAAATACCCACTTTATTGTTCGCTGCCTTGAGTGGCATTTTTTGACAGAAAGGCAGGGTATAAATTAATGAAGGGTGCAATCCTATGCATGTTTAGACAGGAAAAAAGGCCTACAACTCCCAGCATGCCCCAGCCAGCCATGCTGGGAGTTGTAGGCCTTTTTTTCTTGTCTAAACATGCATAGGACTGTGCTCTAAGGAACTTAAAGGAGATACCCAATTTAACTTGGCTTTGTGAATGGGTTTCTCACACTCCTGGCTACTCCCCCATCACAACGCCCTGCAACTCCAGTTTCTGCCGTCTTGTGGGCGTGTAGAACAGCAGGCCAAGCTATTCTTAAGAATGCCTTCCACGTGGATCTCCATCATAAGGTTGTGGTGAAAAATAGTCTTGCGGTGAGAAGATGCTGCTGCAAACCACCCCTTATTGTGCCAGCAGATGATTACTTGGTAGCAAGGGAAAGGTAGCTGACCCCGGGTTGCAACACTGCTCTGTCGCAACACACAGTGTTGTGCCAATATTGCAGATGCTGACAGCTGTGCAGGTTTGTGTCTGCAATGGGATGCTTTAACTAAAATTGTCTGGGGGGGGGGGGAGAGAAGATGTTTCTTTTTAAACTGTTGTAGCGGTGGCTTTAGTAGCATGCTGTTTGCTCCTTCTCTGCTCTTGGAAGGACAAGTAGTAAAACTGCAGCTAGCTTGGGAAACCTAGTGTAGTGCTATGGTGACTACACACATGACACAACCTCTTCCCTCCCTCCCTCCCTCCCTCCGTGCAGGCCTTAAATTTTAAGGCTTAAAGATCTAGTAGTCTTCTTAAGACCAGCGATCCAAGGGAAGACTGCTGTCTCTCTGTATGTGCATTTTCTATTTTACAGAATAGCAGAGCCAAGACTAGTGGCTTCTTTTAATTTATTTATTTGAGGTATTCGAGTATTGCCTTCTGCAAAATCTTACCCCAGGGTGGTTTACAGTACAGTTTGCGATACTCAGCACCAGTCTCCATTCTCTTGGGGAGTAGAAAGGAGGAGAGGGTATCTGCAGCAATGGCAAGAGTGCAATGGCACTGGGTGGATACCAGGTGGCTGGTCAGCTACCTGGCGTGCAGGTAGGCCAGGGAAAGGGGAGAGGAGGAGGAGCGGTAGCATCATGGATTGGCAAAGGAGGGACTGGGCAATTATCTCTCAAAGCTCTAGAAAATCCTTCCCCAATCTTGTGCCCTCCAGATGTTATATATAGACTGCAACTCCCAGCATTCTTGACCACTGGCTATGCTGACTGGGGCTGATGGGAGTTGAAGGTAAGGGAAGGCACCAGGTTGGAGAAGCCTGTGCTGTATCTTTCCAGAAGACCCTTTCCAGAGAGTTTACAAGTGAGATGTCAGCGTGGAGAACAACATTTAATCACCTGGTTTCTTATCCTTTGTGGCTTTGCTTGGTAGCTGGAATTTTTAGCAAAATTCCAACAGGTTGGCAAGAATAATTATTCAAATCCAGTTCTGAATTAGAAGGCAGTTCAGTTTTCTATCTAGGTAGCATGAGCACAGAGATTTTCCTGGGTCACTTGCTATTCTCCCCCCACTGCAAAAAACTAGTTAAGTGCTAATGATGATGATGATGATGATGATGATGATGCTTTGCCCTAGGCATATTTGAGAAGTAGGCCTTATCTGTGTTTGCTTCTGTTACACTAGAAATGTAAGAGCAATGTGACCTGCTTCTGGGAACGTTATGCCCAGCGTTGCAGCCAGTGAGGATGTGGTTATCATTTTTAGCACTTGTTTCCCCTTAAACTAAGCTTTCCCCAGTTCTCCCTCGCTCTCTCTCTCTCTTACACCCCCCCCCAAAAGACACAACCATGTCATTTTCTTTCTATAGCAAATTCCAAACTGGCTATGTCATATTTTCTTTCTCTGTTCAGATTGGTCCAGAGAGATGGAGTTAGCCGCCTTAAATTAGGTCACTAAAGCTTAAGAGTATAATCGGAGCTTCACATGAATGCAGACACTCGCACACACACACACACACACACACACACACAGATCGCCAAATTATTTGTCCTTAACCAAATTATGAAAATAAGTCAATTTGCCAGCTTTGTATAATTTCTTCTGCTTTTGGGTTTCAGGTTTTCAAATCGTTTGTGTTTATTTTCTGGCTTGTGGATTGTGCAGATGGAAAAGCATACATATTAGGAATATATAGGCTTTTTGGGAAAAGCAGGGTTGGAATCATAATAATCTGTAGAATAGATAGGACCTGCATCTCTACCCCATTAACCCTGAAAGCCTACCCAGAACTCTCTAGCCTGTGATGATCGAGCAGGCTCTTCCAACCTTTTCATGGTTTCTATAGAAACCATAGGGGCTAGAAACTTGCCCTTTTTTTTAAGGAATGAAAATGAATCTTCTTGATAGTATCTATAATGCAGGTATTAAATATTCAGGTTAAAGGAATCAAGGTGGGGGTACTAAGATTTGACCCTGTTGAAATAATCAAATATCACAGTAGACCTTTCAAGCTAGAATAGCTTGAAAATGGGCACAATAATATGAATACTATTTTATACATGAGATCAAAGGATCAAACTGCTTGTAGCCTGGATTTTGTATGCTACCATGCAAGGCACTTTTGCAAGTGGCTCTAGAATGCCTTTTTGTTTGTTTCTCTCTAAAAAAAATATATTGTGTGAATAGTGAAGCACGCAACATGGGATGCAGCCTTTTTGAAATTGTAGAGAACTGGCACTTTCTTTTGGTGGGAGCTCTGTGAGCCTTTCATATGTTCTTAAAGATTGGTCAGCCCTCACCATTTTTGGCGTAGAAATACAAAGCAGGCACACTTCTTGGACCATGTGTTAGAAAATGGCAGCTTCTTGGCAATAGAGCAGATCCCTAAAGTGACTTGCACCAGTTCCAGGACTCTTTTTGTAGTTTTCTGTCTTCAACTATAACCCCCGCCCCCCTGCTGCCCCATCATTTTTCACTTCATATAATGACATTGCAAATGGCGGCTCTCTTGATACTCCACCCCAACCACATTACATGATAAGACACATGCATTGTTTCCAACAGTATGACAGACATCTGATGTGCATTCTCTCATGATTGTGTAGTGTGTGTGTATATGTAGTATTAAAGGGGCACAGGAGTGCCCCTTTAGTTAAGGTGAATTGCAAGAAAAAGAAAAGAAAAAAAAGGTCTTGCTATTATAAGCCTCATAATTCTACTGCTTATAAAAATGATACATGTAGAGCTAATAACTTGAAACTTGGCATCCATAATCTGCTAGATGTGTTCTATAGTCGGACAAAATTTCAAACCAATCCAATACAAATTGCCACAGATAGAGCAACTTAAAAAGGACTGGAAATTGACACATTTGTCCTTTTTACATAAAGTAATACCTTGGATTATGAGCATAATTCATTCCGGAACCATGCTTGTAATCCAAAACACTCGTATATCAAAGCGAGTTTTCCCATAAGAAATAATGGAAACTCAGATGATTCGTTCCACAACTGTTTAATCACTGCTTTGCCAACTCCCTGGCAGGGAGCCCCATGGAGGGAGCTGGCAAAGCAGTGATTAAATGGGAGCTGTGTGGAGGCGTGGCCGCTTGGCTCCCAGGCAGGGAGCTGGCACGGCAGCGCGAGGCACCCGCAGAGCGAGTGGCCACGCCGCGTCTCCATGGGGCTCCCTGCCAGGGAGCCAGGAAAGCACTGCATGGAGCCGCCCGGGAGCCGGCACAACAGGGCGAGGCGCTGCTGCCCGAGCGAGCAGCACCTCGCCTTGCTGCGCTGGCTCCCGGGTGGTTTTATTTATTTATTTATTTATTTATTTATTATATTTATTAATCGCCCAGCTGGCCAGCCACCCGAGGCGAGGCGCCGAGCGAGAGAGTAACCCGGTGTGTTCATTTTGCAAGACCTCGCTCGTTTATTGAGTCAAAATTTTTGAAAAATTTTGGCTCGTCTTGCAAAATGCTCGCATACCGGGTTACTCGCAATCCAAGGTATTACTGTATTTCTTTCAAATTCTGGGGAAATCTCTGATGTACTTTATTCAGGCTTGTCGAGGAGGTGTGCCTTTCTTTGGTTTGGTGAAATTCTGAGCAGCATTTAAAAAGTAATCAAGGTTTTTCTGCCCCATGAAAGCCTATGGCAGCAATTGCTGGCAAAGTTGTGTCAGGCATGCTCAGTTTCCCCCTGAAGCTAGAATGTTGCCAGCACTCCAGTGTTTTGAATTTCTCTGTTCCTGTCAGCATTCTGACAGTGCGGGGAGGGGTAGCAGGGAACTGCCACCTAAGAGTGAGGTAATTTTAAAGGCTGAGGGAATCACTCTCACTGATTGAGACATCACTGATGAAGAGAGAGAGGAAAAGGAAAAAGCTGTGCTGGAATCCTGTCCAGGCTTACTCAGAAGTAAGCTATCCTGAACATACAGGGACATATCTTTTCATTTGTACACATCTACTCAGTTAATAACTTGTCTGTGCTTTTGTTTTTTTCAGAACATTGTAATAATAAATTTCATTTTTAAAAACTAGGGTAATTCAGTGATATTTTTTTTTTAAAAAAAAAAACCTGACCATTTAATACCAGAGTTAAAGCTATCTCATGTTGGCTCAAGCTCCACAAAGCCGGGAAATAAGAAGTGAAGGCTGATGCTTAACAGATGTGCCCCATGATCAGTAATGATGATGTGCAACATTTCAGATTGTGCTTACAAGCAACAAGCAGGCATGGGTCAAGTCACAGGAGGATTCCTCTAGCACAGTGTCCTCCAACCTTGGGTCCCCAGATGTTTTTGGCCTACAACTCCCAGCATGCCCCGGCCAGCATAGCTGGCTGGCCGAGGCATGCTGGGAGTTGTAGGCCAAAAACATCTGTGCACCCAAGGTTGGAGAACACTGCCTAGCAGTACAGTAAGGCTCAGATGCTTCAAAAACCAATACAGGACCAGGAGAATGTGGGGCATCTTTGCTGAAATCAGGCTCTCCATCCTCCCCATCTGGATCTGGGCCTGAGACCAAGGAAAAGTGTGCGTGCATGAAGGGTAAGTTGTACACAAATACAATTTGTGACATTTCACAACATCACCACTGATCACTGTGCACGTCGGTTAAGGCATCAGCCTCAGCTTCCAATTTCCTGGCTTTGTGGAACTTGAGTCAACATGAGCTAGCCTTAACTGTGGTCTTAAACTGGCAGGTTTTTTGATCATTGAATGAAATATAAAATTGTCTTAAACTAGCAGTTTCTTTGATAGTTGTACCTACTGGTATACCTTGTATACTGCCATTCTGCCATAGTTGGCATTATAGGCAGATTGACAATAGAAAAAGGTCTCAATATAATAAAATTAGAGCATGCCATTAAACATACATTTTGCTGGTTTTAGTATGCAATGTATGTAGTTTAATTGTTTTTATTATGTTCTGATTTTCTCATTTTGTAAACCATCCTGGGAACTTCCTTTGAACGATGAGGTAGATATTTCAGCATTTAAATACATGTGTACATAGTAATAAAAACTGTGGTTATTCCCCCCACCCCACCCCAGCATTTACCCCTTGCCTAATTAACTAATAGTTAAGAGCATAAGAAGAGTCGTGCTGGATCAGACTAAAGATAAATTGGAGAGGAGGAGTATGTAAGCCGCCTTCGATTCCTTGCAGGAAAAAAGGCAGGGTATAAATATAATAAATAAATAAATGTGTTCATTTTTCAGAAGTACGCATTTTTCAAATGTAGACGCAGTTTTTTTTTTTGTCCATGAATAACATTGCAAGCTTGGAAATGTACAGACTTTGACCGCAGATTGTCCTTGTTCGGACCAGAAGGTGTGAACTTGGTAAAATCCTGATCAAAAACAAACTGAAACAAATATCTCATATATATAGGTCCCGCTCATGTTCTCCAGCATCTGGTATGTGTGGGGTGGGGTGGCACCCTGCCTATTATGAGAAAGGGAGAAAACTTTCTCCACACCATGCATTATTTTAGCCACCTCAATCAGCTCCCTCTTACTCACCTTCTTTGTAAGCTAAAAAGCCTCAAACTTTGTAACCTTTCCTCATAAGGGAGTTGTTCCATCCCCTTGATCATTGTAGTTGCCCTTTTCTGCACTTTTGCAGATAGTTGAGCAACTGAAATAAAAATCAAAGACCAACCCCCCCACCCCCCCGCACACACACAGTCTAAGCAGTCCTTTGGGTGATCAGGCGGTTCCATGTTGTCATGGAATACATTCTCTAGGGAGGCCGACTGGGTGCTTTTGCTCTTGATTTTTCAGTGGTAGGTGAAGACATTTTTGTTTTCACAGGCCTTTTAACTCCTTAATTTTTTTAAAAAAATCTTAAATCCCTTTAGTGATCTATAGATCTTGTGACATTTTTAGGAGTTTTCAGATTTGGGAAAAATGCTGTGGGTTTTACTCTATCTGTTTTTATCCTCTGCCAGTTTTTATGCTGTATTAAGGTTTTAGTGTTTTATCTTTTATATATCCATTCTTTTTTAGACATTCTAAAGGGTGGGGTATTAAATGTATAAATAAATTTTAAAAAATTTCTTCTAGTCCACCCTGAGAATACATTAAGGACTTTAGGGGATCAAAACTTGAAATTGTGCCCAGAAGCAAAGTAAAGGAGTCAATAAAGCTCAAAAATATAGGTATAATATGTTCATACTGCCATATTCTGCAACAGCTGAAATTTCTGAAGATTAGGAGTATGAATGCTTATGGCTTTAGGTCAGCCTTCTCCAACCTGATGCTCTCCACATGTTTTGCACCACAACTCCCATTATCCCTGACTATTGGCTGCGCTGCCGGGGCTGATGGAAGTTGTCCAAAACATCTGGTGGGAGTCAAGTTGGAGGAGGCTGCTTTAGACTGTATGCACACAGTCTAAAGCAGGGGTGGCCAGCCCATGGGCCACATGTGACCTCCCCCCCCAATTTTTTTTATTTAAAAAGGGGGGGGGAGAAAAAGTCACAGTTACTGCAGAGGCTTAGAATGGACAAAATTAGCTTGTTTTCCATTCTAAGCCTCCATAACCATTTGTTTTTCCCCCCCTTCCCCCCAACCTTTTGCACTGCAGGGGGGCAGCAGGGGGAGTACCACCACCTGCAGCGAGTTCAGGAGGTGAAATTGGCCCCTGGTCTGCCTGAGATTGGCCACCCCGGTGTAAAGAGTTCATGACTCACATTCCCATCCTATGGATGCGCACTCAATTGGAATTAAGTCCTGTTGAACTCAGTTGAGGACGCATCTGTCCGGTTGGGAAGACAGTTCTACAGCTGAAGCTAAGCATGGGTGAAAGAATGCCTGGGATAACAAACATGCTGCTGTAGAGAGTGAAAACTGATGGAGGAAGGAAGCGGGTGGGAGCAGGAGGTTGGTTCGAATGGAGACCTTAAAACGATACCATATTGATAGGATTGCCGAGGTATCAGAGAAAATATTAACAAATCAGCCCATGCTTAATTTGCTCCTTGTATTACTAGCAATGCTTTTGAAATGAGAATGAAGTTGATTCATGCTTAGTTATAAAATATGTTCTTAGAATGTGCATTCATTTTTGACATCCCTTTGCCTTTGAAACAAGCCACGTGTTTCTCGACAACAGCAGCTAGCAGCCAAGCATAAGCTGAAACTAGGTTCACATTACTCCTTCAGTTTTAAATGGTGGTTTTCTCTCTAATGTATGTTAAAATAATAAAAAAGAGGCATTGGGGAGCATGTGAAACTCCAGATGGTGGTGGACTACAACTCCCATCAGCCATAGCCAGCATGGGCAGTGGTGAGGGATGATGGGAGTTGCAGTCCAGCAACACTGGGGGGCTACATGTGTCCCATCTCTGTGCTAAAGTTGCAGTTTAAAGGGAAAAGATATGTATGTTCAATGAAATAGCCCTACCCACAGTTGTTGAACATGGTTGTTTTGGCATAGTGTTTTCCACTGGCATAGAGATAAGCCTCAGTTCTGTAAAAAAAAGCAGCTTCTCTCTTTGGCAATGAGAACTGCTATGGTGGAACTAGCTCTAGATGCTCTTAATTCATAAGATACATGCATCTTCCATATATACATTCTATTTCTTTGGATTGTGGCCAAAACAATTGTACAAGGCAGTTTCCCGTTAATGGAGCAGGAACCGTCTGGACTGGACACCTAAGCTACCTTGGAAGCTCTAATGAAGTGATGATGTAAATTGGAAGAGGTTTTCTCCCACAGAACCCTATTTCTGGGCTGTATGTCATCTGCTTTTCATGTGACAGGAAAGTAATACATGTTTCTTGTGATTTTCTTGCATTGAGTCAGTTTTGTGAATGAGTCGACAGGAGAACTAGATCATGATGCACCGTTCTGAAAAACCTTCGGAGAGTATATGTAGCAATTTGTGGGTAAAAAAAAGACCCTAGAAAAGTCAACTTTTAAAATACAGATATGTTTTTTAATTTTACGGCTGCAACCTTGATTCAAACCAGTAGAATAATCACCTAGAGCTTTTTGATTGATGAAGGCAGGTTTTAAGTGCTGAGGCTGAAATTAAACAGCATACTTCTTTATACTTGGATATTAATTGGGAGTTGATGTGTTCCTCTAATACAGAATGAAAAGGGAAATACCGTAGTAAAGATTTTTATTATTTTTATTTATTTATTTAATTTATTTATTACATTTATACCCCACCTTTTTTCCTGCAAGGAACCCAAGGCGGCTTACATAATCCTCCTCCTCCTCTCCATTTTATCCTCACAATAACCCTGTGAGGTCGGTTAAGCTGAGAGTCAGTGACTGGCCCAAAGTCACCCAGTGAGTTTCATGGCTGAGTGGGGACTAGAACCCGGATCTCCCGAGTCCCAGTCCAACACTCTTACCACTACGCCACACTGGCTTTTATTTATTTAAATATTTATAAGCTGTCATTCTGGACCAAGTCCACGCAAGCCAGGAACAAAATACAAGTATAAAAATACAATAATACAATGGAACTTTAAAATTTAGAAAATACAAAAAGCTAACAATACATTAAAACATAATTCAGCCAGTATAAGATAATTCCCAGAGCTACAGCAATAAAACATCAGTAAAACAGCACCATGACCAATAAAACATATCAGTTAAAAGCCATTTGAAACAGGTGAGTTTTCAAAGCCTTTATAAATGCCACAACTGAGTGGACCAACCGCACATCCCTTGAGAAGGAGTTCCATAAGGTAGGGGCCACTACTGAGAAGGCCCCGTCCCTAGTACCTGCCAGTCTCACTGATTTTAAAGGCCATCCAACAAATTGAGCCTTTGGTATGATTCTTAAAGCATGGGCAAGTTCTCATGGGTGTAGGACCTCCTTCACGTAACATGTCCCCAAATCATTTAGGGCCTTAAAAGCCAAAAATAGCACTTTTGAATTGAGCCCAGAAATCCACTGGTAACTAATGCAACTGGTACAGAATCAGTGTAATATGTTCTGTCTAGCCCAAACAAGCACCTGAGCAGGGCACATTTTGCACCATCGAAGTTTCTGGATCATCTTCAAAGGCAGTCCTTTGAAGATGATCCAGTCATTTAAAGCGTATTATAATAGTCTAGTCTGGATATAACTACTGCATGTGTGACTGAGGCTAGAACCACTTTCTCTAGGTAGGGTCACAATTGGCCTACCAGTCTATACTGGTAAAAGGCACACCTGGCCACCATCACCACCTGTGCTTGCAGATAGTACTGAGTGCAGAAGCACCCCCAAATTGTAGGCTTGGTTCTTCATGGGGAGTGCAACCCCATTTGGAACCGGTTGCATCTCTCTGCCCAGATCAGCCAGTTTCCCCACCCACAGCCCTTGTCGCCATCATCCACCACAAAATTGCCTCTGAACACCTATTCAACAATACCACAGCCCCCCTGGCATCTGCAGGTGGAAAACAGGAAGAGCTGACACCGCTGTCCAAACCTTGAGATGATGTAACGGCAGCAGGAATTCCGCACTCTGAGAGAAGCATTGATTGACTCTGCTAAACTATGGTATCCAGGTTGGCACAGATGTGAGTGATTTTTTGCCCTTCAAAATGTAATGCAAGTAGGTCACAGCAGGCCTTCGAGGGCTCTACCATCTGATCACCTGGACCTGTATTCAATAGGCCTTTCACCATCCGAAACAGCTTTGCTGGTCAGCATTGTGCAGACATGATCCCTAAGCATTGTCTGAAGGCATGTTATACAGCAGCTTTGCTGAATTTCTCTGCTTTGGAAATTGGCTTACATATTGGAAAGCAGGCTGCAAATAAGTCAGCTAGGGAGACCAAGACATGGCTGGTGCCTGGAATGGAGTCGGCCTGGGAACCTGTATGTTGCCTTTAGCGCCATTGGTATAACTGTAATTTAAAAAATCAATTATTATTGCCTTTGCTCATAACAGTGAGTGGTTGCTTCATTTTATTAAACTGTAAGTTATCTTATGCTTTCTTCAATACCTATAGTGAGGTTTGAGCAGTACGCAGATTTATTAAAGAGTTTGGTTAAGAGGGATTAGTCAATTAGTTGACCTGTATTTATTTATTTTTTTCGTTTATTGTAATCTGCCTCGTTCAACACTCCAGATAGCTTACGAAAGTTGGGAGAAGCCTATTCTTCTCTCAAAGAATAGGATCTTTAGTAGGAGCATCTAGAGCATGGGCGGGCACCCTGCAGCCCTAGGACCACAAGTTGTCCCTCGTCCTGATTTTAAAAGCCCTCTGCAAGCAATCAGTTCAGACCTCTGGCCAGAGTGATCTGTCTCTTCCCCGCAGCCCAAAGAGGGAAGGAGAGAGGAAGAGAGAGGGAAGAGGACAAAGGGCTGGCAGAAAGAGAAATGGAGAAATGGGGTGCCTTGCCCACTTTTCTCTCCAGCCCCACTCACCAGTGGCATGCAGCCCCCGACAGATTAGCCCTGAGGGAATGTGGCCCTCGATAGAAGAATGCTTCCTCACCCCTTATCTAGAGGCCTAAAGATATGGTAATAGTTGAGGTAGTTCAGCTCAACCATGATAGAGCAAAAGCTTTTATTTTGGGCTGTTCCTAATCTATATAATTTGTGGAAACGTTTCTTTAAAAAAAAAAAAAAAAAAGGCATTCCCAACAAAATTTTAAGTATTGTGCTGCACCAAGGATATAAAAAATGTTCTCTTTAGAATTCAAAGCAGAAGCTTTCTGCTAGCAGCTTTTCTCAACCCCAGAAAAGCACCTCACAAAGCTCATTTGTTCCATGCCCGTGAAAGATTTGAAAGCCCAAATTGACAGTTTGGAGGAGTCGATCAATAACATCTAGCAGGAGGCAATATTTAAGAACTTGGGAGGAAGTGGGGGGGAGGGAATGTCAGTCCTAATTCAAATTGATACCTAATAAATACATCCCAATAAAAGACATAATGCATTTAAAATGTATGAACTACCTATTCATTATACAAATTTGCTTCCTTAATGACTTTTAGATGGATGAATTTCACCCAGCTTCATTTCTCCTTTGAGTTATGCTAGGGCAGTTTATTGAAACTTAGGGGAGGCTCATTGGAGGTTATTCTTCTGCATAAACCATGGAAACGGCACAATTTATAACATTTCATGGATAAATTAGAAGAAGGCCTTGATCCTGTCATTGATTAAATTGCTATGGAAACACACACCAAATGTTGGGCATGGAAATTTGGCCGTAAAGGTGGAAAATTGGCCATTAAGTTGAAAATTGCTCCCCCTCTTCACCCTTGCAACCTGCTTGTTGCCCTGCTTCTCACTCTGGCCCAGACAACAGTGGTGGCGAGAAGGAGGTACAGCAGATGCCCCTGTCTACGTGCTCCCTGGCTCTCTGCCTGTCAAGCCACCAAGTGGTAGCAATGATGAGAAAGAGGATGAAGAGCAAGAGCAGCTGGTGAGAAGATGGACTCACTGAGAGAGGGAGCCCAATAAGGATGTCTTGCCCAAGGGCCCTCAAAAACCTGGAGCCAGCGCTACTGCTACCCCATCTTACCTGAGATAACCTTCATCCCATGAGCACTAGGATGGGCTGATGTGTGGAGGTGTGTTCAAGGAAAATCAGAGTGGTTGCCCAGCTCAAAGTGGGCTGTGCTGACTGCCCCTATTTTGCTCGCAGAAATCGAGCAGGGGTGACCTGCGTGACCTCCCCTACTTGGTATTTACAAGCTTTCTTGGCTAGCATTCAGGAAAAGTCTGTTACCTTAGAGTTCTCTCCAGGCAAACAGAATGATTGGTTCTTCTTCGTGGTCTCTGTGTATCACACACATGGTGTGTGAATGCACAGATGACCACTCGAAGAACCACGGTTACAGGTAAGCAGCCTGTTCTTTTTGAACCCCCAAAGACCAGCGTGTGTGCTTTTCTCCTTTAAAAAGAAAAAAAATTCTCAGTAGGATAGGTTAGGCTGAGCGACCAATCTCTCCAGGGTCACCTAGAAAGCTTTCTGGCGCAGTAGGGATCTGAACTTGAGTCTCCTGTACATGCTTCCTCCTCTGAGGAAACTGACACAGTATGAGTAATGTACTTCTGACCAAACCAGGCGTCCCCAACCTTTATGGACCCATGGCCACATTTGGGAATTTGAGAAACTGCTGTGGGCACCACCACAAAATGCCTAATCAGTGGATCACCACTTTGGCGTCTGCCTGTCACATCTATGGATCTTAGACCGTGTCTTATTCAGCAAAAACATTTGTTTCATGTCTATTGAACCCCGCAACTTCTCTTTAATAAGGGATTGTCTAATTCAGCTAATTGTTGGCAGTGCAATACAGCTAATGCTGCTTTTAAACATATGTTTTGGCAATGTCCAGTAGTTGCTTCTTTTGGGGAGGAGGTTATTACACAGATAAATTTTGTACTGGAGCAGTAATACTCACTGATGTACACACTCTTTTAAATTATTTACCTGCTTCATGGAAATTAACAAATGGAAGGGGAAATGAATTCTCTGCGTCCTTTTGACAGCTAGACAACTAATACGACAACATTGGAAGGATAAACACCTCCTATAATGCAATGGATTGATTGTATTACAATGCTTTCAATATTTGAATGGGTGGCATGTATATGCCAACTTCACATGGATTCTTATTTGGAGATTTGGTCTGCTTTTGTGGAAGCCTATGTATAATTGTTAGGAAGTTGTATGTACTTCGTACAAATCCATGTAAGTATATTTTTTTTAATGGGGGGGGGGGGAAATCAGGTGCCCGTGGGCACCACATTGGGAACCCTGGACTACACAGTCTACCCATGACATCTATAGGGAAAGCTTTAAAAGAGATCCTATTTACTGCGGCAATGGGAGAAGATTTTCCATCACTTTCTCTCTGCAAATTTCGGTTTAGGCTGCACCTGAAAGGCTGAAACAGATCTTTTCATAAACTTTCATGAACGCAGCTCTGACGTGCGGCAAAATTCCTACCAGCGTTACTCTTACATCCTTAAGGTTGGTGTCAGCACTTGGTGCAGCTCAGTGAAACTGTAATAGGTTACGTCAGCATTTCTGTTACATTCCCCTATTCTGATATTTATAACATGGCCATAAAATCCACCCAAGAGTTGAAACTTGGCACCAGGGGTGGAAGTCTGAAGTAACTGTTTATTTGGAGCAATTTGGCTTTCCCAGCTAGCACTGCTGCTGTGTGGCCCTCATCCGTTGACAGCTAGGATGGGTGTAGGTCAGTGATGGCGAACCTATGGCACGGGTGCCACAGCTGGCACGCAGGGACCTCTCTGTGGGCACTCGAGCCATTGGTCACCAGATCGCGAAAAGACCGTCCCCTTCTGCAAAACACTAATGATCTTGTTCTTTCTCACACTGTGGAACAGAATGATTTTATTCTAGAATTCCTGTTACAGAATTCTTTTCTACATTGTTATCACATTTAAAAGATTTTGAAGAATGATGCACAGAGCATGGCTTGGATGTAAAGCCCTAACAGCTGACCTGAGTGCTGCATGTGTTGCTCTCAAACTAACAGAGTATGAGCCAAGGTTTGAGAAATTATCAGCATGCATGCAATAGCAAAAATCACATTAATTGTGCAAAAGCATGCCCAATGCAAACTTTTACCTAATGCAGTGTTTGCAGTCCAAGACATAAAGTGTTTAAAATGTGTTAAGCACGTTTAGTTTTCTTGTTTATCTTGCTCATCCTAGTGCAGGTTGACTTTTACTTTTACTAATCCGACACCTGTAGAAGCAGGGAAAGGACCCGGGGTAAAGCTTGCCCCATACAATTTCAGTCTGGCATATAATCATATTACAAGTTGAGAATCCCTTATCAAAAAATACATGTGCCTAATTATTTAAAAAGTTTGTATAAATTCCCTTCAGGCTATGTGTACAATGTAGTACTATAATAATTTTTTGAGTTGATTTTTTCCCCAACAAAAAACTGTATCATTGCAAGCTCTGTTGTTGTGTTTTTCTTTAAAGACAAAAAATGTTAATTAGTTCAGACAACTAAAACTTCGGTATTCCGGTTTAATTGCAGTGTTGGCACTTTGAAATAAATAAGTTGGTTTTGTGTTGCAGTTTGGGCACTCGGGCTCAAAAAGGTTCGCCATCACTGGTGTAGGTGATAGACTTGGACCGGAGAGACCCAGTGTTGTATCCAGTGTTAGTCTAACTTAAGTCCCATTCATTTCAGTGGGTCTACTCTAACTAGAACTGACATTGGATACAACCCCCGGGTTAGAATCGCCATGCAGCCACGTGCTGTTCAGTGTCATGACCCTAGCCCAGTGTTCTCCAACCTTGGGTCCCCAGATGTTTTTGGCCTATAACTCCAAGCATGCCCCAGCCAGCTGGCTGGGGCATGCTGAGAATTGTAGGCCAAAAACATCTGGGGACCCAAGGTTGGAGAACACTGCCCTAGCCAGTCACAATCTCTCAGCCTAAATATCTCTCATGGCCGTTACAAAGGTAGCTTTTGTTTGGGGGGGGGGATGTGTAATAACGTTCCACCCAAGTGAGCTCACACGTACAGTAATTCCAATACATTCCTCGCTGCAAACCTACAGTTGTGGTTTGGAAGCTTCCGCGTATGAGGCCTAACGTTTGTACCAGTCCCGAGCCTTTCCTGGCACATTTCCGCCCAAGACTTTTATGCATGGTTTTATCCAAGTGCTGGTGGCTCCTCCTTGGCTCTCACTGCAGTGCCTTAACTGCTCAGTCTGACTACAGCACAACCTGATTCATGCCAACAAAATCTGGAAGTGGCGTGAGGGAGCAGTCATTTTTGACAGAGGTTAGGCCCCGTCTGGGTAAACATAGGGTTCACTTATAATCCAGCAGCAGTTAAGAGCAAGCAGGCGGTCAAGACCTGTAAATCAACATGCCGATCAAGAAAGGGAAAAGGGGTACCTTACTCTAGTTCATAAATAAAGGCATTAGGGGATGCATTACCCAAACATGCAATTTTCTTTTTCCTCATCAATCAGACCACACAGCTCAGTTCGCTTCTGCACTCCTGGGGTTCCTAAAAACTCTTGGGAAACTTTAGCATCAAACAAAGCAGGACAAGCCAGTTTTTGAAAACAGTATCACCATTATATCATGTTACCTTGACTTTCTTACCTTTGCGAGAGACGACTGGTGTAGGTTTTATCAGGAACAATAGTTGTGATAATTGCAACAGCTGCTTTTCAGTTTGTGTGGGCCGATTTTAGGGTTCTTATTGCAAGGTGGAACTTTGCAGGAGTGAGTGAGTGAGTGTGTGTGTCTGATATAAGTTTTTTAAAAATATTAAAATTGGCAAAACCTCATTTATCTAAAAAATTCTGCTTGCTTGTTCTGGGATATTGTTGTCTGAACAAATTCTCAGTAGTTTGCGAGTGTGTGTGTGTGTGTATGTTAAAAGGGAGATCATAAGCACACTAATTGAAAAGCTACTTAAGCAGATGCAGTGAAATTTAAAGTTTGCTTGGGAGCCAGGACTGCCAGCAGCTAGTCCATAGTGGCTTTCTCTAGCCCCTGCCAAATTTTAAATAGGGTGTGGGGAAAAGTTTGCCCATAGTTCTGAAAAAGAGAGGAACAAATGTTTTCAAGTTGCAAAAAAACAGAGCACATTTTGAAAATCTTACCTTTCTCTTTTGGAATTCATACGTAATGTGTGTATGAGCCCCTCTAATAGTTTGTAGCTTTTAACTTGTGTGTGTATCTGTGTGTCCCTTGTCCTTCATGTGTTGCTCTGTAGACATTTGCGGGGCCTAAAAAATTGGCAAACTAATGTGCCTACTCATTAGTAAATTTACTTGCAATTAGGCTCAGTAGGATACCTTGAAGGTTACTGTTAATGTTCCTCAGAATATCTGCCAAGACACTGTGGAAAATATTGCTGAAAAGTTAGTGCCTCTTTAATGAGAGAATGACTTCTCTGTAACAAAAACTCAGAAGCAAAGATCCAGTCAGAGGGAGGCTTCCTGGAAAATATGCTGATTGCACCAGCTGTTCCTGGGATTTCTGGGACACAGTGCAGGGGGGGAAAACCGCCTGCTGCAGAAACACCTTAGGTTCTTTTGCAATCAACAGTGTGAGAGTATCTGTGGCTTTTTGATGATATGCACCATCCATAAAGGTAGGAGTCCCAGTCCCCAAAGAGGTCCTTAGGCAGTGCACCAGATATACTTAACTAATATTGTTTGGGCTGCTGCTCTTGTTCTTTTGGACGAACCTGTGTCCTGTCCTTTGGTCAGGTGTGGAGAAAACATCTGTATAAGGTCCTACTGCAGGCTGGAGGGACAGGGCAGGTACCTTGTGGTATGGGGATGGGTTTCGATTGAAACTTACTGCTGCCAGTACGGTATTTAAAAGATGAAAGGATCACCTTGGAGGAAGGGAAGCACTTTGGAAGGCTGTTGAAATAATCTGTATGTGTAGATTAGGCCATTATAAGCAGGTTGCTCTGTGATGCCCTCCTTTGGGGAAGTTGCCCATTTATTTCACAGTGTTCCTTTTATTCTCCACTCACTGTTAACTATGTTCAACATTTGTGTTACACTGCCACCTTTTGTCCATTAGATAGGAAGCCTCTTATCAGGTGGGATACACAACAGAGTTTTATTCTCCCCTGTTTCCTTGATCATCCTGGAAGAGAACACTTTGATCCAACCTTTGCAGAATTTTATTCAGCCCAGGTGAATGTTGGTGTTTCGGTTATTTTGACAGTTGGGCAAACATGTTTTCTTTTTTCTCCCCCTAAGCCTTGAAGGCCAAAAGGCTTGTGGCAGTTCATTTTTAATGACAATTTTGCAATGCTGCTTTTAATCTGTTAGTTGAGTGTTACTTACTCTTACCTCAGGGTGTTGACTATTTAAAAAGAACATTTGATCTCTCCCTGTGTGGATTAAGGGCGCAATCCTGTGCATGTTTAGATGGGGGAGGGGGGGAGAGAAGTCCTACAACTCCCAGCTAGCAGGGGAATGCTGGGAGTTGTAGGACTTTTTTTTTCTGTCTAAACGTGATAGGATTCTTCTTCGTGGTCTCTGTGCATCACACATATGGGCTCTGCGCCTGCGCTGAGCCAGTCTCGGAAGATTCTTTAGCTGAGTCAAAATGGGCGGGAACCCCTCCCCCACGGTGCTCGCTCCTAGCACGGTTCCCGCCCATTCCCTCAGTTCCTTTTCGACCGCCATTGCGACCAGCAGCTCTCGAAAGGTTCTCCAGGGATTTATCCCTCTACCAACGGCTGAGTACTTAACTACTTAAATACTTAACTACTTCTTATCTCTATTCAATTATTCAACTATTCAACTATCTCCCCTTCGTTTTCTTCACTAAAAAAAAAAAAAAAAAAAAAAAAAAAATCTTCGTTGATCTTCCTTCTGGCTTTCCCCCCCCCCCCTAAAACGATGGCCCTTAAGGCCCCGTTCAGAAAATGCACCGAATGCGACGCAAAGCTACCCCCAGCAGATGGCCATACCCTATGCCTTTTATGCCTGGGGCAAGAACACATTGTGGAGACTTGCCGTCACTGCAAAAAGTTCACTAAGGTGACTAGAAAGCAGCGGGCTTTAAAGCTAAAAACCTCTTTGTGGCAGCAAACTCTATCGGCAGCTGGCCCTTCTCTCCCACGCGCCACAACTTCAAAGAAACCTTCCCCCTCGACTGTAAAAGTCACCGGGAAAGAGGGAGACCAACCTCAAAAGAAAAGGTCTCACAAGAGCCCTGTAGGAGAAAAACCTAAAAAGAAACCAAGGACCCTATCGCCAATCGGCTCGGTAGCTCACAAAAAACAAGACGCAACCAAAACTGTGGCATCGCCGTCTTCAACTAGACGATCGACATCGGGGCACAAAGAGCTATCGACTCCGAGGATCATTGAGCTCGACACAGCCATAGACCGGGCAGAGTCCATCTCCGACGGAGAAATTTTAGACTCCCCGCCTAAAACGGCTCGATCGCGCCACTCCACCTCACCTAAGAGAGGAGAGGAGCCCCAATTGAAGCCATCTGGGCATCACAGTCGGTCTGGATCGCAAGCGTCCAAGAGACCCTCTATACGATCCAAAGACGACCTCACATATCAGGAGCGGGAGGATAGTGCGACTCGGCATCGATCGCCTCGGCATCGATCGCCTCGGCATCGATCGCCTCGACATCGATCGCCTCGACACCGGAGAGACCATGGGTCTCACAGTACTCGTCCTGATAGCTCATCCGAGGATGAAGCTACCCGACGTAGTACGCAGCGCGCCGCTGCTGAAAAACCGGCGGACGCTGGCAGCCCAAGACGGACCGCTGCCGACACCGGAAACCCCCGCCATCGACACTCATCGGTCGACACCGAGGGCTCTCGCCGCCGGGATCTACGATACGACGTCGAGCACCGCCGGCACCGTAGCCCCTCCATCGATGTCGAACGGCGCCGATACAGCCCTCCCTACCGCGTCGCACGCCGCCGCCGAAGTGTCTCGACCGACACCGATTACAGCCCTCCCTACGGCTCCGATCATCGCCATCGAGGGTCTTCAACTGACCGCAATCGCCCAGCCGTTTCGCCAGACATCGACCGTCGCCGCCATCGAAGCCGATCGCTCGATGCCGACCGTCGACATCGCAGGTCAAGGAGCCACTCGATCGACACCGACGAGCCTCGGCACCGAATCGACCGCCGACGCCGAAGTACCTCCTCCGGCAGCGCGCCGCCAGGGGATCGCCATCGACATCGAAGGAAGCCCATCGATGCCGAACGACGCCACAGCTCCCCCTATGCTGGTCGATATCGACATCGAACACCACCCATCGATGCCGAACGACGCCGCAGATCTCCCTATGTTGGACACAGCCGACACCGATCCTCACCTCCCGGTATCGATGGACGCAGAGGTCCGACACTGAGTAGGAGTCCACGCGAGCGATACCACAGCACCGCACAGCCTGCACGAGACTCTAGCCCACGAAACAAAAACCAGGCTACGAGTTCCAAATCTCGTCACCCTCCGACCCAAGCATCCCCAAGAAAGGCCCTATGTAAAAAGAAACATCTAAAAAAACCAGCTCCATCTAAAGATCTAGACCCAGGATCCTCGTCGGATTTACCATACTCAGACTCAGACTCCACATTGTCTGGCCCCCTCGAGTCGTCACCAGATCTCCAAGTCGAATCGAGGGCGGCAGTATCACCTTCAGAGGACCTTGGGACTTTCGCAGACCACGTGCTGAGAATGACAGCATCCCTGGGGATAGAGACTGTCATTGAATCGCCTGATGATGACGACCCAGTGTATAACATGATGCAATCAACACAAACATCACCGGCACTGGTGCCTTACCTGCCAGCGCTACTGAAAGTCGTCAAAAATACCTGGAACAAACCAGCAGTGATCCCTCCAACGGGCAAGAGGCTGGAATCCCTTTATCGCGTCCGCAAAGAGGATGCCCAATTCCTCTTTACCCATCCAGCTCCGAATTCTATTATAGTGGAGTCTGCCCAGTCCACCTCGAGTAAGATACATACCACACCGGTGGATCAGGAGGGCAAAAAGCTGGATGCCTGTGCTAGGCGAGTGTATTCCTCCAGCGCCTTGGGACTAAGGGTCTCAAACTATCAGGCAATAATGGCAAGATACCAACACTTCCTGACAGAAAAACTAGGCAACCTATGCGAGGACCTGTCAGAAGAAAAAAGACAACTGGCACGCGTGCTGCAGGCGGAAGCCCTGAGCATGGCAACACTTCAAATGAACAACGCCAGACACCAAACAGATTGCCACGCGAGGGCACTTATCAGCTCAGTGGCACTTCGCAGACATGCTTGGCTCCGCTCAACGTTGCTGAACACAGAAGCGAGAGCGCGTATAGAGAACCTGCCATTTGACGGCGAGGGACTCTTTAACACCAAAACAGATGACTCCCTCGACGCAGCCCAGAAAGCGAAAGTCACAGCGCAAAAGATGGGGCTTAACGCAGCCCCAAGGCAGAGATTCAAATCTAAGCAGTGGACAAAGTTCCAGCCTGCAGCACCGTTTCGGCCGCGCTTCGCACAGAAAAATCAAGACTTACGAGGCCGAGACCGTCAACCCTCTGGGCCAAGAAGACCCTTCCAACCTAAGTACCAAGGACCAAGGAAGGGCAACTCTTTCGGCAAACGGCGTCTTTGACTTAACACGAATCGAGACATACTTACTGGACATGACTCAAACACCGGACACGACAACACCACCGATTATGACAACCCAACGAACTCCATCAAAATCGTCAAATACAATTACCCTATTCACGGACAGACTAGCCACTTACCTTCCATCGTGGCACCATATTACGACGGACCGCTGGGTCCTCAACATCATCCAGCACGGGTACCAGATCGAATTCGACGTTCTCCCCCCCTTCCTCGGCATCACTACCACACAGCCCACTCCACCGTTACTGGAGGAGGTGGACTCTCTGTTGCAAAAGGGCGCCATCCAGCCTGTCCACCCACATCACCTCCAGGAGGGGCTCTATTCCCGGTACTTCACAGTGTTGAAGAAGGGGGGAGGACTTCGCCCGATCTTGGACCTCCGACTTGTCAACTTCTTCATAACAGCAAAGAAGTTCAGAATGGTCACCATCCAGTCGATACTGCCTTTACTTCGCAAGACGGATTGGTTTGCGTCGATAGACCTGCAGGACGCATACTTCCACATTGCCATTCACCAAGACAGTCGGAAGTACCTGCGGTTCAAGATAGGGGACGAGGCCTATCAATTCGTAGTCCTCCCCTTCGGCCTCTCCACTGCACCGAGGGTGTTCACCAAATGCATGGCAGTCGTCTGTGCAAGTCTAAGAGCCAGGGGAATCCGGATCTTCCCCTACCTCGACGACTGGCTGGTAGTGGACTCCACGAAATCTCGTCTAGAGTCGGCCATCCGCACGACATTGCACCTACTCAAAGATCTAGGACTATGTCTCAATGCCAAGAAATCTGTCCTCACTCCGGCCAAGGAGATCCAGTTCATAGGGGCGGTTCTCAACTCGATTCAAGGACGGGCTTATCTACCACGAGACAGATTGGACAAGATACTTACCCTCTCAAAAAGTCTGTACCAATCTCGCTCCACACCAGCAAAGACAATCCAGCGCCTCCTAGGCCACATGGCCTCAACGATACAGGTCGTGAACTACGCCCGCCTGCACATGAGAACCCTCCAGAACTGGTTCATCCGCTCCTACAATCCGCAAAGACAGTCCCCTTCCACTCGTCTTCCCATTCCAAGAACGGTCAAAGCGACTTTGCTATGGTGGACGGACAGGAGGAATCTGGACAAGGGGGTTCCCTTTCACCCACTAACGCCAACAAAGATACTAACAACAGACGCCTCCCTCCTGGGTTGGGGAGCACACTGTGCAGGACTTACCACGCAAGGAACATGGAATTCCATTCAACGCAAGATGCATATCAACATGCTGGAACTACTTGCTGTTTGGAACGCCATGAAGGCACTGGAGTCCGAGCTACACCACCATCACATTCAAGTAGTCACGGACAACACGACCGTTGTGGCCTACCTCAACAAACAAGGAGGCACGCGGTCCATGAGACTAACAAGACTGACCCTCAAAATCCTCCACTGGACGATCCGAAGGTCCATCTCTCTCGTGGCGATCCACATCGCGGGCAAGGACAATACCCTAGCGGACGCCCTCAGCAGAGTCTCCCTGCAGTCCCACGAATGGCAGTTGGACCCGGACGTTCTCCATTGGATCTTCTCAATCTGGGGCCACCCACAAATAGACCTCTTCGCTACCTCAGAGAACACAGCATGCCACCAGTTCTGCAGCAGGGCAGCTTCAGATCCAGAGTCCATTACAGACGCCTTTATGATGCAGTGGTCGGGGCATCTATTCTACATCTTTCCACCCCTTCCTCTGTTGACACGGGTCGTCTCGAAAATATGGAACGACTGCACAGACTGCATCCTGATAGCACCATGGTGGCCCAGACAGCCGTGGTTCCCCCAGGTTCTCCACCTTTCCAGAGGGGAATACAAGTCACTGCCCATCACACCAACTCTATTAACCCAGGCTCGGGGCGAGATCCGGCACCCAGACCTGAAGAGCTTGGCGCTCATGGCATGGAGGATACGTCACTCCTAGTGCAAAATTTACCAATAGCAATCCAGGACATCCTAACAGCGGCACGCAAACCAGCAACAAGAGCATCTTATGCTAGAAAATGGCTGGCATTCTCGAGATTCGTCAAGACACAAGGGCAAGATCCAAATACTTGCACAATACAAACTGTCCTGGAATATCTACACACTTTAATGCTAAGAGGATTAAAGCTTTCATCTATAAAAGTATACTTAGCGGCAATCTCGGCCAATAGACCCTACTCCACCGCAGGGACAGTCTTCACTCACCCAATAGTGAAGCAGTTCCTGAAAGGTCTAAGGAATACCATTCCTCCGATCAAAGACTTGACACCGGGATGGGACCTACCATTGGTACTGCGTGCACTACAACAGAAGCCATTTGAACCGCTCGCCACCATAGATTATCGGTTGCTAACATGGAAAACGGCCTTCCTTGTCGCCATTACCTCGGCAAGAAGATCCAGCGAGCTATGTGCACTAAGAGAAGATCCACCTTACATGACTTTTCACAGAGACAAGGTGATTGTCCGTCCAGACACCTCCTTCGTCCCAAAAGTAGTGTCGGAATTTCACACCAGCCAGGATATAATACTACCAGCCTTTTTTCAGAGTCCAACAACAGACCTGGAAAAGAGAATGCACGCTCTAGACGTCCGCCGTGCACTGGCTTTCTACAAGGACAGAACGGCCTCGTTTAGGAGATCGACGCAGCTGTTCGTCTGTTATGGCGAAAATTCAAAGGGCTTACCTGTGTCCAGGCAAAGGTTCGCCAAATGGATTGTAGAGACAATTAAGCTCGCTTACCAGTTAAGCAACAGACAGTTGCCGGGTGCGATAAGAGCGCACTCAACCCGGGCGCAATCAACATCCACGGCGTTTGGAAGGGGCATTCCTCTACAGGATCTGTGTAGAGCGGCCACTTGGTCTGCGCCCTCGACGTTTGTCAAACACTATAAGCTTGACCTCCGAGCCCGAGAAGCGAACGCTTTTGGCAGAGCAGTCCTCTCATCGGTGCTGCAGTGACATGTGACGCCGTCCCACCGCCGGTAAGTCAGCTTGCTACTCTGCCCATATGTGTGATGCACAGAGACCACGAAGAAGAAGGACAGGTTGCTTACCTGTAACTGTAGTTCTTCGAGTGGTCATCTGTGCAGTCACACAACCCACCCATCCATCCCCGCTCGGCGTCATTATCGATTTCGATGGACCTGCCAGTGGAGATTGGGTGCATCGCTCCAGCTCGTCCCAAGGATGAGAAATTGTGTTGCTGTTACGACCCAAAGGACATATAGGATGACACCAACAGCGGTCCCTCGGTTCATGGGGTCGCAATAGGCGGTCTCATAGGAACTGAGGGAATGGGCGGGAACCGTGCTAGGAGCGAGCACCGTGGGGGAGGGGTTCCCGCCCATTTTGACTCAGCTAAAGAATCTTCCGAGACTGGCTCAGCGCAGGCGCAGAGCCCATATGTGTGACTGCACAGATGACCACTCGAAGAACTACAGTTACAGGTAAGCAACCTGTCCTTGTGTGCCCTAAACAGCCCTTCACTCCTTCTCCTTCCTCCAGCTCCAGTGAAGAGGCATTACCTCAAAAAGCATTGGAATTTCTGATCTTCAGTGAATTCATAATGACTACGTCAACCATTGTATTTCCTTCACTGTACTAGACTTTTTAAAATTCATTTTTAAAATGTGAATTACACCAAACAAAACAAAAACCATGTTTAAAAAAGGAAAAGGGGGGGAAAAGAAAAAAAATACAATTTTCTTACAGAAATTAAAATGAATCATTTACAGTAAATGTGTATGAAATGTATATCTATAAGTATCAATAAGTATGTAGTAATACAACTAACAGTAAAGACGGTTATGCATAAGCTTCAGAAAAAGTGGACCTAATATCCATATATTTAACCATCCGCAGGTGGTGTCTGAAGTACTAGACTTGTGCATTTGGGGGTTGTTTGTTTGTTTGTTTTCATTGCTGGAGCTTCAGTTACTTTAAAAAAAAAAAGAAGAACCTGACTTCTGAAAGCTGCTTAGCACTTAGGACAGAAGTACTTTAGGGAGGGGAGAGTTGCCCACCATGGCATGGCAGGATTGCGATACAAAGCAAAAATGTTGTTAGGATAACCCTGGTGTGTGTGTGTATCTCTGAGCCAGCACAGATGCAACATTACCTGCCCCTTACCCTATGCAAAGTGAACAGGAACTTTGTCCTTGCTCTGTTTCTCCTTCTCCACACTGGAATCCCACCACCACCCACCCACAGATATGCCATCTTCTATCTTGGTTCACTGTTAACATCTGTCCAACATAAATCTGGGGATGTTTCGTAACTAGCTTTTAGAACTCAATCCTGGGTTGTCACCAATCCACAAGATGAAACTCCCCTGTAATAAATGGTCATGTGTGTTCTTCCAAACTTAGGGCAGTATACAACTGTATCATTCCACTGGTGCAAAATGATGTTGCGCTAGAGGAAACTAGGTTCCAAACTATGCGCAAGAGGAGAATCCATTTGTTACATTTGTTACATTTGTGCAAGTGCGTTGCACAAGTGACTGCACAAGCATAATGCACAGCCGTTCGCCCAGTGGAAAGATTTGGTGGTGCTCTGCTGGTGCTGCTTGAGTTTGTGGAATGACACCATTGGATACGGCCCTTAGGTTAGAATTGTCCTTCGCATCTTAAGACATGTTCTTGAGAAAATATCATTAATTCAGAATGGAGAGCTCTTGATTCAGCATTTGATTGGAATCACACGTTTGATGGCAAACTTGGGATTTCAACCCTGTGTTTTGCTGCCAACATGCAAAGCACTTGGTGGGGGGCGGGATTTTTTGTTTTTAATTGTATGTACAGTTGCTGCGGGAGCCTTTTCCGCTGAAGGGTGGGGTATAACAGCTTCAGATAAATAAACAATAGGTGACAGAGGCCCAGTCAAATGCAAAATCAGGAAGGCAGGTGAAGTGGGTTGAAGCCTGGGAAGCAATCCTTATGGCGCAGGGCAATGTAATGCAGAAGCAAGAGTAGCCTGCAGGTAGGCAGTCAGACAACATCCTGACCAACAAGTTGCTCAAATACTAGTATAGAGCAAGCGAAGTTTTCTTCGTTCGCGGTTCCCAGTTCAGCAGGGACCTGCTTCCCTGCGTTCTGTTTCCCACGTTATGCTGATCCCCTGTCGTTGGAGGGATCACACGGGTTTCTGTGCATGTAAACGTTGCCTGACCTGTGCCCAGCCAATATATCAGCCGTCCCCAAACTGATGCCCTCCCGATGTGTTGAACTACAACCCTCATCATCTCCGGCAAGCATGGCCTGTGCTGTGGCTGGGGATGCTAGGAGTTGTAGTCTAACACATCTGGACAGCCCCCGGTTGGCTACACTTCATCAACCATGCTGAAGATGTGCCCTTTTTACATTAGGGA
Source organism: Shinisaurus crocodilurus (assembly GCA_021292165.1). Classification (NCBI taxonomy): domain Eukaryota; kingdom Metazoa; phylum Chordata; class Lepidosauria; order Squamata; family Shinisauridae; genus Shinisaurus; species Shinisaurus crocodilurus. Next base: position 39,530 of record JAHFWL010001391.1, read on the forward strand.
CATAGGAAGCTGCCTTATACTGAGTCAGACCATTGGTCCATCTAACCCAATATTGTCAACAGTGACTGGCACCAGCTCTCCAGGCTTTGAGGCAGGAATTTTTTCCAGCCCTATCTGGAGATGCCGGAAATCGAACCTGGGATGGATCTCCTGCGTGCAAAGCATACACTCTTACCATAGAGCCAGGGTTGTTTTTGTTTTTTTTACCATGTAGCCATTATGTTCTGTGCTTAGTTACTATTTATGTACCGTATGTACTTTAGGAGAAGAAACCAATGACTTGTCCACAGATTCCTAACCTTCTATGCTTTTATTTATTTTTATTTACTTTTTTTTTAGGGTTATATCCTTCGTTGTGACCTCATGGTTTAAGCGGGCATAAAGATGAGTATAAGCAGTGATGAGGTTAACTTCCTCGTATATAGATACTTGCAAGAGTCCGGTGAGTATTTGGCTAATAATTCTCTGAGGAATGTCCTTTTGGGGCTAACGTTTAAGATCAAGTTAATATTCAATTGTACATCTGTCCTGTGGGATCTGTACTTTGTTATATGCATGGTGGCTGAAAGACTGAGGTATGACTTAGGAACTTCTTGGTTCATATCTTTGTTCCCAGCTCTGCCATAGTGTTAGATCAGGGGTAGGCAGAGGGTAGATCTCCAGATGTTTTGGACTCCAGCTCCCAGAAGCCCCTGCCAACATGGTCAATGGTAAGGAATGCTGGGAGTTGAAGTCTAAAGCATATGGAGATCTACCATCTGCCCACCCCTGCATTAGACAAGCCACTTTCTCTCATCCTCACACACACACACAATCTGCAATATGCAGATAAGAAGAGTGGATTAATTTACATGGTTGTCTGTAAGGATTTATATGAAGTATGTGAAGCACTTTGACGAAATTATAGTGCCATATAGGCACTAACTGTTACCAGGAATTGTTATTACAAGAGCTGAGATGTACCGTATGTCCTGAGTTTCACTGTTTCTGTTTATTGTTGAAAAGAGCCTACATTTTTTGGTGTGTTTTCGAATGCCCCTTGAAATTTTTTATGCCAGCATAATGCAGAATGGTCAAGAACATTATTAGGGCAAGGTGGCTGTGGGATGCATTGATCCGGCTTAAAGAGAAACTTTTCCAAGGCAGCGGCATTCTCGGTGGAGGAACCTACATTGTGGAATGCCCATCCTAGTCAGGTGCTTTCCCTGGCTTCATTCCGCCCACAGGTGAAGATGTAGTGGTTTCCTAAGGCCTTCTCTGATTTTTGATGTCTGGTTTTTATTAGTGATTGGTTTTTAAATCAGTGTTATTCCCTGTTTAGGATAGATATGTTTAATGTTACTGTGTCTAACTGTTTTTACTTTCTAATGCTGCAGTCCTGTAGCAACTTACCTGGGAGTAAGTCCCATTAAAATCAGTGGGACTTACTCCTGAGAAGACATGTATGGGTAGTGTTGTAAGTTGCTTTGAGTAATTATTTATTTTAATAGAAAGGCAAGGCATACATTTAATCTATAAATAATATAATGAGACCTCTGCTATTCTGTCTGCTTAGAAGGTGCAGGAAGCAGCAGAACAGCCGATGGCTGTCCGGGAAGGCTACAGTACAACTTTCCTTTCTCAGTTCCATCAAGGACCTCACAGCCCCTTCCTCTCAAAGTCTGAGAGTTACTTCCCATGTAATGAAGAAATGGCTGTATTGGAGGCACCTCTGACTTGCATTTCCTCTTTTCTCTGCTTCTGTGTCATGTTAGGAGTGGGGCTTACAGATCTCTGCCTGTTGTGAGATCTGAAAACTCGAGAACTCATCCTTTTTATAGCTGAGGGAGTTCAGAAAATTGTAGATTAGTAACTGGCCCAGAAGAAGTGTGGTCATGGCATCCATTAAAGTTGTCATGAGCCTTGCTGCCAGTGTCTCTTGCCCTACTTGGGGTTTGTTTTGTGACTCCTTATTTTCAGATAACAGTCTCTAGATCAAGTTCAGCCTTGAATTTGTTTACACGATTCAGAGACCATCCCAAGGTCAAGTCAGAAAGAGTCAAGAGCCCTTGAGTCCGCTCTGTCCAGCTAGAGCCCAATCGTGTAGACAGGGAAAGTTATCTCAGAAGAATGCCCCTAAAATAACCTATCTTGTGGTTGTATGAACAGGTCATCAGTCACATGGGACGCAACAACTGCTGTCCTGGGGTTTTCTTTTACTCAGGACTAGAGCACCTGGTGGTCCCAAGAACAGGTCCTTCAGCAACCCTCTGGTGAACAAATGCTTCCCCAGCAAAGTGAGGCTTATGGTAGCCATTCTAGCTGAACTTTGGATGGCTTAAAGATGGAGGCAGGGAGTGGGTTGTTCTGCCCTAAACTGCATCCAAATCTAGGGAGCCCAAATTCTGGGCTCTGAAAAGCTGAATTCTGTAACCTGTGTGAATTATGCAAATCAAGCAGATATAGGGAGGGGCATGGAGCTACACATGGGGCTGAAGTCATAACTACTGGAAATCTTATTCAGCCACCTGTATGGCTTCTGAGATTTTACTATGTATGGCTCACATACTTCCAAAACCATCTTCACATCCAAAAGAGTAGAAAACAAATAAGCAAATGAAACAAAAACCCTTCTTAAAAATACAGAAAATAAAGCTGTGATTCCCAGGAGCCAGAATTATGTGCACAATTCAGGCATGCATTTTCTACGCTTACATATATTTAGAGGATGCGCCTCATCCTGATAGCAGACAGAATAGCTGAGGTCTTTTACTTCTGCTACAGCCAGGCAATAAAAGGGGGGCAAGGTCCCTATAGAAGGATGTGGAGCCAGTAAAATACCCTTGTGTAGAATAGAAGAGCCAATAGTTCTCCTGCGGGTCTCCCACCATCTGATATGTGACGTGACCTTCTCTGCTGTAATGCCCCATCTTTGGAATGCACTCCCCAGAGAGGCTCACCTGGTGCCAACTCGGCTACATTTTTGGCGCCAGCCAAAGTCTTTTTTTATTTCCCCAGGCTTTTGATGCCAGTGTGAGAGCATTTGTGTTTTGTTTTGAATGTGTGCTTCCCCCCCCCCCCTCCGCTGCTATGTTTTGATATTTGTTGATGATTGCTTTTTCTGTTTGGGGGAAGGAACTCCGATTAATGAAACACTGTTAATAAGGAAAGCTCACCCTGTTTGCAAAGACATGATATCTGAGGCCGATGACCTCCTGTTTTGAAGAGGTTGTTATACATGTAAGAGAAATGCCCTACTTCTATTAAGCCACTAATCTATCAGTCTAGTCTATCAACTAGTCTATCAGTCCGGTTTTCACTGTTTACTAAAAAGGTTATTAGCAAAAGATCGCGAGGGGGGGGAGGGATGAAATACAGAAATGGGGAAACAACTTTTAAAAACAAAATATTAATACATAAGTGGGACCTGCACATAGGGGTGGACAGATCAGTCTGTTTCCCTTCCATGTCACTGTTGCTTTGTTTGTTAATAAGTCCATTCTGTCCCAATTCCACATTAATCTACAAGCTTTTTAAAACAAATTAGTGTGAAAATTCAGATTTGAGTACATACACATTTTTGAACATATTTTCTCACAAAATATGCATTCCTAAACATATTTTATCTAAAAGTACACATTTGTAAGGACATGTTCATAAGGGTTGGGTTTTTTTTGTGTGTTTTTTAAACAAATAACTGCATTGCAAAATTCTGAGAAGTACAAAATCTGAAGGCTAACATAGCATCCTGATCCACACATTAGTCCAGGAAATGCAGGTCAGGACAGTTCGTATCAGAAGTCACAAAGAACAAATTCCTCAAGCATCCCAACCTGCTACAAAACATGGCAGCGTGGAGTGCTGCTCTTCGGTGTTTCAGCCAATCAGCCATGCCTCCTTCTAGAATTCTCCATTCCATTCCCCTTCAGTTTCCCCTTCCCCCCCCACTCCACCAGAAAGCACTCTGAGCATGCTCAGTCCTCACTGGGATGTTTGGGGTGGGGCTGCCCTCTTAAGCCTCCCCCGCCAATATGTTTTGCACTCTTGCAAGCTTTGGGGTTCCTTTGAGCATCCTTATTTGTGGGAGGTGCTGTTTTGGCTATATAATGATAGGCATTCAGAGAATGAGTTCACTGTTATTATATATGATGTGAATGACTTCAGTTTACTACATTCACTTCAGCAAATTCCCTTCTTAGTTTCTATGCAGCTGCTACCGATCTTGTGACTACGCTGTATGCTTGTCCTGATTAGACCGAAGATAAACTCTCTTGGATAAATTATCCGTGTATTGCATCCAAATTATCAGTTTCTCAGTAAACCTTTTTTCTTCTTTTTTTAAAACTAGGGGCAGCGCAAATCGCACAAAACATGAGCACACACATTCTCAACAGATCGAGCTCCACAAATGGTGGTTAATTAGAACATTTTCATACTACCCTTTCGAACTGACAGCGAATTGAGGGAGCATTGTTTTGAAATCTCGGTACAAGGCACGCCTTCTGCTGAAAGGATTAAGGCAGATCATAAAAATAGCTTCCTGTATTAAGCTGCCAGATGTTCAAGCCAGAGGCTTGAACTACAGTCTGAGGCCAGGCCCGAACGTAGCAAGCGACATGGTTTGTGTAATGTTCTGGCCTCAGATGCGTTTCAGGTGTGGAAGAGGAATATAACATGGGCTCTTCTGTAACCGGTGCAGTATCAATACTAGGGGGTCTGGCCCTTCTGTTTTTGCCAGGCTAACAAAATAGTTTGTATGTTATTAATTTACTCAGGAGACATTTGATAGTAAGTTCCCAGAAGGACTTCCAACACAAAAATATTGATCAACAAGAGTTAAAATCATTAACAGTGATAACCAAACAGCAACAACCTGACCAGATATGATCCATAATGAAACACATCTAAATGGCCTGGTTTTGTTTTGTTTTCTAGGTGCCTGAAGAAAATACTTATTCCTTTTCCTTCCTCAGGGGCCGCTTATCTTTCTTCAAATGTATTGAAAAAGAATCCTTCCAATGTCTTTTCTGTGTCAAAAAAGAGACATTGGATGGATTCTTTTTCAATACATCTGAAGAAACATAAGCACCCCCGAGGAAGGAAAAATGTTTTTCCCGAGACGCGTTGGGCAGAATAAATATTTTCTTCAGGCACCTGAGAAACATCTCTCTTTTGTTTTGCGCACAAAAGTGCTTTTCCTTCTTGTTTCTTTTGAGGGGTTTTTTAGAAATGGAAATTTGAAAAGGGTTTTTTCCTGGTGCCCCAAAGACAATAAACCCCGTGCCGTACAAACCTCTCTGCAGAGAGTGTCAGGACACCACCACCGAGAAGGTCCCGTGTCCAGTCACCACTTGCCTAACCTCCAAGAACGGTGGGATCTAGAGAAGGGTCTTCGAGGCCGGTCTTAACACATGGGCAGGTTTATGTGAGAGGAGGTGGTCCCTGACGCAGCTGGGTCCTAAGCTGTTTAGAGAAGTGCTGGGCCAGTGGGGACAGCCGTCTTCCCTTCCCCCAGAATTTCATGACGAAGCATAATTCCCGGGGCATTCTGTTCCAGGAACGCCAGAGCCAATGCTTGCGGATGGCAAGACTTTTAAAAATTGTTTTACAAATTTGTGTGGGCAGGGAGGGGGACCCTGGGCCACTCCATATTAAAATGTAAGGCAAACATTCTTCAAATCCTTCTCCCAATTTTTTTTTTAAATGAAAATTGCTAGGCTGAATACGTCAGAACAGCAGTAGTTTAGCACTTTATAGGCTAATCCCAACACTTCAAATGTGTCTGGAAATGGGCCTTGAGCCTGCACTTAGCATTTCAGCTCAAGCCATTGTCCCAGAGATCCTGAGCTGGAGAACGTGAACCCCGAGGTCTATTTTTGGGCACAGGCCCTTTCAGTCCCAGCCTCTGGCTCTGAGGACTCCAGAGCTCTGACTTCATACAAACTGCACTTTTGGATGCGATTAATTTTGGAAAGTCCCTCTTCTCTTTTCCCCTTTCTTCCTGTTTAATTTCCATAGTGACCCTGCTGCTTCATTCAGCCAAAACTGAGAGATACAGTCATTCTCTCCCAACCTCAATGTGTTTGCCCAAAGCAGGACTACATCAGGGTTCCGAAAGCTCCCTCCAAAACCGTTATCTGATTGGATCATCTTCAAGGGAGCATTGCTTTCAGGGGAAGAGTTTGAAAAGAGAAGCAATTTTCCAGTGAGCTACCATCCTGGATCTGTGGCCATGAGAAGCTTTTCTGGGGGGTGGGGGGACTCCATGATAAAGCACCACCACCACCAACATAACTGTGGCTCATTAGTGCTAGGAAGTGCACCGTCCAGGAAAGAGCTGAATACACACATTATTTCCAGCAATGGCAGGAAGCTGGTGTCTGGCAGCTGACACACAGTGGTGTGTGATCTGTACAGCCTCGCTCCCTGCAAGAACCTTTAGTAACATTTCGGTCCTGCTTAAAAGAACCTATTTTAGTTCTTCTGCCATTGTCAAGGCCATTTCTCCTCAATGCAGTGAAGTATCCCTGTGACAGACAATTTATGCTTCCTCTCTCTTTTACATCGCCCTGCCTGCTCTTTAGTACTCTTGTTAAATTTTAGTAGTCCTGACAAATTTTGATGAGTCTTAACAGTTCCACACCGGAGGCCCAGATTTCCTTTTTAAAAATATAATCCATAAGAATGATGCTCACTGCATCGACAGCTACAAAACTGCAGGAGGTTTCACCTGCTAATTTATGAGTACCTGCACACTAGGTGAGACCTGATGCAGTTTGGGAATTACTGCTGTAGCTAATAGCGGAGCTTGCCTGCCCATTGTACCGACATTCTGCTAGCTATCTTACATGGGACCTAGATACGTCTCTTTAGCTTGCATGCACTGAATGTGGAAATCTTGAAAGTTTTACCCTTTGGGGAGTAGAATACCATGCGGCAAATCCAAATACGCACATTTTATGTCACCTATATATGAAGCTGTATGTTTTAGATTGCAGGGCAATGCATTATTTTCACATTCATATTTGAGTAAATCTTTGGGGGAGATCATCAAACTCAATCGAAATACCTTGCTGATGTTGGTTTGAGAGGTTCATATTCTTGCACCCCAGTTCACTTTGGAGAACAGGTCTGTTTAATACTAATGCTGGGAGATACGGTTAAGGAAAAAGATCTCCCTGTTTTTTGGATTCCATTTTGCTTCCTTTGACATTTATTTATTAAAATATTGATATACTGCTCTTTCAGTTGCTCAAAGTGGTGTGCAGCCATTAATTTAAAGAAATGAAATAAAAAACAAGATCAATACATTCCAATAGTGACACTGAACCAGTCATTTAAAAAAGAAGGTTCGTTACGAAAAGAAAGCAACGAGATAACTGTCTCAACCCCTACTGGAGGTTCTGCAGCTTTGGAACTACCATTGTGAAAGCTCTACTCTGAGCCGCTGCTGTTCTTACTTAGCCGCACAGATAGTAAAGCCTGCTGACAGGACTCCAAAAGGCAAGTGTATTTGAATGAGAGTTAGGAATGTGCAAATCAGCAAAACTAGAACTCACCGAAGTTCTCCGAAATCCATACCAAAGTTTGTTCCAACTCAGGTCCGTATCAGATTGCGAGCTTTATTCTTTCTTTTTGCATGAAAATCTGTGTGTATCTTTCTAGATGTACTCATCAATTGTGCACATCTTTGAAGTGTATGCATTCTTCTCTCATTGATTAAAGCGTATTTGTGCGCATTTTTCAAAAGGACACTTTTTTTCATGAACATTTTTCAAATGTACATAATCAACGGCCCTGTGGGAAAGAAGAAGGAGTGAAGGAGGCAGGAGCAGCCAAGGAACATCAGGGCCTGCTCCAGTTGAACTGTCCCTACCATGGGAGCTGGGAGGGGAAGCGGGGCCACGGGGAAGCCAGTGTTTTTGTGAATTGTTGTAAACCGCCTAGAGAGTTTCAGCTATTGGGCAGTAAATAAATAAATGGATGCATACTGTTGAACACATTGTTTCCCCTGCAAATCACATTGCAAGCTCGGATATATGGACTTAGCCTGCAGATTGCATCCAAGTCCATGTTCAGGCAAAAGGTTTGAACTGGGTAAATCCTGATCAAAACCAAACTGAAACGAATTTCTGATACATCTCTAGGAGAGATGAACCTTGAGCTTACTACATTCCTGAGGTTCTCTCAGGTCTGCGCACCTTTCACTAAGCCTACCCGTAGCTAGATATTTGAAGACTGATTTCTAGGAACAGAGATCTCGACCCAGATGGTGGAGTTTTCCAAGACAGTGCACTATAGTATACTGGGATATATTTGTATTTTGTAGCAGAGTTGCACACAGCTCAAGCCACAGTATATGCACAGCTGATGATCATCGTCTAATACTGTTCAGACTTCAAAGCAAAACACCACTGCTGGGACTGTGCTTCAAAATTCTGCATGCTCAGGATGAGCACATGGAGTTCCATATGAACAGGGTCTTTCTGTGTAAAAGTGCGGCAGACATTTGAAAGAAGCAGGGTGGCCCCTGCATGAACAGAGATCCATGGGCACATTGAAGCTCACACATGCGCACTATAGCCAGGGGTTTGGATTGCAGCTGGGGCTCTTTCGATCACAAATTTAACTCTTCCCTTCTGATCTTGAGTTTCTTTCCAATTGAGTGGGGATATGTGCTGAATGTTGTTCCTATCTGCAGTGTGTCATCATTGCAGCAATTTCAGAGACCCATAAGGGAGATGGAAATCTAACTGTCACCTCCACCACCAACTCCTGCCCCCGCCACCAAGTCTAGTATTCTGAACAAGCATATAGGGGTCAGGTCAGACTGTACCCCTCCATGATCCGGCCCATAGATGTGGAATGGAGTAAGAACATGCCTCCCCATCACTGGCATGTGGGAATTCTTCACATATGTCTTGCGCATGTAAAATCCAACACCTCTAGGCCCAGGTCACATGGCTGATTACCAGGTTTTCTGTGGGGGACTGATCTATGCATGTAGCCGGAATGTGGGCATTATAACCCTGTGTGAACACCCGGAGCAAGGGCCAGAGCCTTCCCCTGGTGGAGGAGCACATGCTTTACGTGGAAAAGGTTCCAGGTTCAATCCTTGGTATCTCCAGCTTTGGGATGAGAAAGACCCCTGCTTGAAACCCCGGAGAGCCGCTGCCATTACGTGTAGACGATACTGAGCTAGATGGACCACTCAGTATAAGGCAGCTTCCTGTGTTCCTAAGGCAGTGCAGGTAGGGCAGGGGCACTCGCTCTTCACGATCTAATCTTGCCTGTAGCAGGTAGCTATTAGCTGGCAAAATGGCCTTTGTTATGACAGGTCGGGTATGTATGAAAGGTGGGGCTTGTATATTGCGAGGACCCTACAGCCCTCTGAGTGTAGAAACACATTGTACCTGTCTGCGTAATCCTTGTCAGTAAGGGCTAGGCTAGGGACAAAGATGGAAGGCAAGCTTTGCCTTTAATACAGTAGTCCCCTAGTGATTCACTTTTACTTTCCCCAAGGGAGTAAACTAAACTTGTTGCCATTGGAAACCGCATTTTATTTGCATAGCCCCACCCATTCATCTGCATAGCCCCATCCTGGCTTCTGGGTCTCAGTCCTGCTGCTGTCGCTTGCTGCCATTCTTGTAAAATGAATCTCTTTGTTCTCCTCTATATGTGCAACACTTCAGTTCTTGCCGGCTATAAATGACTTATAATGTCTCAGAAGGGGAAATTTCTGAAGTTCCCAATCACCTATGAAGGGAAAATGGCTTAAGATGAATCTCTTCCTGGCAATATGAATTTACCTTTTTCAGGGCAAGCAAATAAATAACACATTAACAACCAGCTATCCTAATTTCCCTGTTTGTGAAATGATAATTATGCTGCTCTTGAAATTGTATACGGGCTAATGCAAGCCTGGCACTGGCACGCACACACACAATTAAAATGCTTCGTCATAAAGTTAATCCTCCCCTGTGTGGATATATTTCCCCCGTGTCCTATGCAATTTAAAAAGAAAACAGTACAGAAAAATAATAAGCAACTGAATCTTGATGTCTCACCAGAGCTTTCAGTTGGTAGATTTGAGCAATGTTTAGGAAGGAAATAAGGATAGTTTCAGTAGGTAACCACAAAGCTGGAGTTAAATAGAACTAGTAACCAAAAGCAGATTCTTTTCCATGGCCTTTGGGCTGATGCGATTTGGTACATAAATCTTGAACAAATGCTATCATTCGGGGGGAAATCAGTAGTACACTCCCTCCTAGAACCCTGCTACCTCAGAATGCAGTGGGAAAGGCATGTCGGAATGCTCCCCCACATCGGAGGCTCCCTGCATGTGCGGGAAACGAGCATGGAAAGGAGAAGAGTTCTAGCCACCTTAGCGTGCTAGCCATTTCACATGCAGAACGTTTTATTTATTTATTTTAAATATTGATCCAGTTTTACTGACATGAGCTTACTCCTCCAGTAATTGAAATATGGCAAGATTGAAATATACACTCTCCAACCTCCACTGAATGATTCAAGTTCTGGGAGTACTGTGTAGGGATGTGCGAATGGAGAGAAAGCCGCTCTGCCCGTGATTTAAGGATGTTCCTGTGGCTTTTGCTCTGCCGTCCACTGATTTGCGGAGTTGGACTTTGACAAATGTATTTGCGCGTATTTGTGCAAATTCGCACTCCTGAAAATGAGCATATCTGCCCTATAATGCATAGCTCTCATTATGCCTGGATCTAGCCTAATCTACTTCCGAAGGGGATAGGTATAGATATTAATGGATGATATGGGCCTCTCCATATCATATGCCACGTATAACATTTTGTATCACTGTACCTCCAGTAGTTGCCAGAAGATGCTACTGCCATTTTGAAGAATCAAGCAATAGCATCTATTGGATTTGTTGAAAACACAGGTCTCTGGTGACATTCCGCTGACAGGTAAAAGGCCTTTTTATTTAGACCGGTCTTTCGCCTGTGACTTAATCTGATTTTGTTGTCATTCTTATTTAGGAAATATATATATATATATATATATATATATATATATAAATTTGCAATATAACAAAAATGGTAATAGAAAAGGAACAGTGTCATTTCACAATAACATTAATACAAATTCAGCTCTCTTGCCTTTGATTGCAGTCCATTTATCTGAAAAGGTATCCAAATGAGATTGATGACTAGGATATATGTTCAAATATAGAAAGAACAGTAAGATCCTCAGACCATTGAATAATAGATGGTGAATGTTCAGCCTTCCAAGCTTGTAGGATAAGCCTCTTTGCCACTATAAGGGCTCTCGTGATCCACTGTCGCTGTCCATCTGTTAGTCCCCACGGCCGAGGAATATACTGTAAAAACACATGGGCATCCTCAAATACCAAACATTTTTCTAAAGCAAAATTAATACAAACTATAACCTCTGACCAAAAAGAAGACACCATGGAGTCACCCACATCATATGCCTCAATGAGGCATTACATCACCAGCATCTAGCAGAGCTAGCCAATTCCTTCTTAACAAGACACTGCTGTGGTGTCCAATATACACTGCAGTGTCCGATATATTTAGGAAGCTTTAATTGTCTGCTGTTTTTATTGATTGGTTTCATCTGCTCTTATTTTGTTTGTGTATTGTTACTTATTCTAATGTGGTTGTGGTTGTTGTTAGCCTCCCTGGGCACCATGCTGAGAGGCAGGATAAAAATCTAAAAAATAGATGAATGAGGTAGAGATCTTCCTGAGGTTCCCGTTGCCCAGAAGGCAGAGCTTTGTCTAGTTTCTATTAATTGATTCAGCTCTAGTAGAGGCCTCCTCCATACATTTGCCCAGCCGCAGGGGACCTGCTCCTCCATGGGAGGGTGCTTCCCAGCGGAGGGCTCCTAGCACTAACAGATGGCATTGTGCAGCTATTCCATCTTTTCTTCCTTAACAGGTTTTCCACAGTAAAGAAAAAAGATGGAAGGAAGTGGTGCTCCCTCTTTCATAATACTAGAACCTGGGGTCATCCCATAAAGCTGAATGGTGGGAGATTCAGGACAGATAAAAGGAAGGACTTCTTCACAGGGAACATAGTTACAGTATGGAATTCACTTCCGCAAGATGTAGTGATCGCCGCCAATTTGGAGGGCTTTCAAAGGGGATTGGACAAATTCATGGAGGAAAAGGCTATCAGTGACTATTAGTCCTGATAACTATTTGCTACCTCCAGTATCAGAGGCAGTACACCTATGCACACCAGCTGCTGGGGAACATGGGCAGGAGGGTGCTGTTGCACTCACATCCTGCTTGTGGGTTTCCCGTGGGCAGCTAGTTGGCCTTTGTGTGAACAGACTAGACTAGATAGGTCTTTTGTCTGAACCAGCGTGGCTCTTCTTATGTGAGAAAACATGGGAGAGTTATGAGTGGATCACAATGTTGTCTGGCCCCCCGTAAAATTCTGTAAATAGGGCAGGGTGAGTGCATGATAAAAGCCTCTTCTGGAAGCACCCATGGTATCCAACACCATTGGAATATATGTGTAAATACAGGAGCCATGTTGGCAGAAGCAATTGCGTGGGTCTTTCTTACCTAGTGGGTAATGTGATAGTGTGGAAGACTGCCAATTATATGGGAAAGGCCCTCATGATCTACCCTAGCCACTTGGTTGTGGCTTCATGGGTGAAAATCATAGGGCAGTGGTTCCTTGGGGCTAGGTGCATTTTTAAAAGATGGTCTTAGTTACTCTACCTACACAGACATACTTTCAGACTGGACGTTGAAATCTAAACTGGTTCTTTGTATTTTTCACTAATATTCGCTGGTAATGTTTGAGTGCTCTGATGGGCTTTTTCCCTGGAGACTCCTCCCTAGTTCTCCTTGCTCTTGTTTGTTCTTTGTTTGATTAAGTGTAAAAGAAAAAGTAACGGTCAATAAAACGTTGATAAAGTATGTGTGTACTCTTTGGGTACAACCCAAAGCCTCTCTTGGGCTCCTGTATGCTCATGGCACAGGGGATGCACATGACTCACATGTTGGTGGGATGTTCCAAGTGAACAATGGGGAATCCTGATTGCGCATACATAGAATTCTTAAAAGTCATATGTGCATGGGAGCCCATGCATGTATCCTAGATCTCCTGCCTCGAGTCATTTATACAATACAACCTGAAGATTTGGTCACAATTCAGTGAACTATTAAGGCTGCTAAAGTCTCATCGACTACACACGGTACCTAAATATTCCCAGCTGTGGACTGGTTTACACCCTTTTCCTAGCAGTACAGCTATACTATATTACTTAACATAATCTATGTACCATGGAAAATTAAAAGAGAAATGTAAGATAGAGACAAGGCATCTGTAACCTGGGAATTGGTTTAATTGGGAACTCGAGAGTGGAGAAGAGATTATGAGTTGGGAGAAGTAATGGTGCAGCCACCAGCAGTCCCTCAACCCAGATTCAAAATCTATGGGGAAGAGCAGTAATGACATAGAGTGCTGGAATGTTTGGGGAGACCTTGGCTGACCCTCAATGGATAGTCAGAAGTGCACTGCAGGATATGTTGAGGAGTTTCTATTTCAAACACAGTCAGAGAGGCAGGCTAAATTCCAAAAGCAATCCCTAACATACTTTCTAATGTGGCACTCCAGGAGAAATGATTGCTGGTCTAGACCACCTTTATTAAGGGAGTGGCTGGTGAAGATAGGGAAAGTGGCACAAATGACCAAGTGGACCGAATTTGTCAGACTGCGAGAGGATAGGCAGAAGATAGCACTCTTTGAATCGAGATGGGAAACTTTTATAACATTTATGAAAATGAGGTATTATTTGGAGGTACCAGTAGATAGGTACAGAGTATTTCAAATGAATTGAATATGTTTAATGGTTCAGTAAAGGTAAAAGTGAATGTTCTTCAGAGAATGTGCATATTCAGTATCTATAGTATTTTATATTTCTAAGATTTTCTCAATAAAACAGTGATTTTTATAAAAGTGGAACTTTTAGATGAATGGATACACTGTTGTAAAAATAGTAAGAAGAGCTTTTGTTTTTAAATGTGTTGTAGTTATTCAGATAGAAGTCTTTATAGGCACTTTGGGGGCATTGTGTGCTCTATAAATTGATGCATGTACTTATTTTCCTCTTGTATTTCCGGTATTTCGTTCGTGAAACAATAATAAGAGCAATTTTAAAAGAAAGAAAGGGTTTTTGGCCAAAGCCTGATGACATAACTTTCCTTGTGTGAATGAACACATCCTTATAACCTCCCCCTTGTCTTTAGGGTTTTCTCATTCAGCATTTACCTTTGGTATTGAGAGCCATATCAGCCAGTCTAACATCAACGGTGCTCTGGTGCCCCCAGCTGCCTTGATATCCATCATCCAGAAAGGCTTGCAGTATGTAGAGGCGGAAGTCAGTATTAACGAGGTAAGGAAATCTCTCATTGTCTACAGAAGCTTTCATACGCTTCCTTGCAATATGTTGGACGATCAGTCACTACCCCTCTCCTTCTTGATTTTCCTGCTCTTTCTGTTCACTGTCGTGCTAGGTACCCCTGTTGCTTGTGTTCCCCAGACATTTTCTTGTTCAATAAGATCGGAGTGTTTTAAAACTATGTATGGGGTAAAAATCAGGGCAATCATTTATTGCCATGTTCGGAGCATAGTGTTTGGGGGTGGGGTGGGGCTACCTAGAGATACTGTTCCTTGATCACAATGCTGGTGTCCAGAGATCAAATATTAAGGGTGCAATCCTATGCATGTTTAGACAGATAAAACTCCTACAAGTCTCAGCATTCCTGAGGAAGCTATGCTAGCTGGGGAATGCTGGGAATTGTAGGAATTTTTCCTGTCTAAACATGTATCGGGTGGCGCCCTAAAGCTCTCTTAATACATATGTGGGTAGGATTCCTGTGATGAGGTTCTGGGCAAGCCTAAGAAATTAAGAGAGTGATCATATTTATTTATGTATGTATTTATTTATTATATTTATACCCCGCCTTTTTTCCTGCAAGGAACCCAAGGCGGCTTACATAATCCTCCTCCTCCTCCTCCTCCTCTCTATTTTATCCTCACAACAACCCTGTGAGGTAGGTTAGGCTGAGAGTCAGTGACTGGCCCAAAGTCACCCATTGAGTTACGTGGCTGAGCTGGGACTAGAACCCGGATTTCCCGAGTCCCAGTCCAACGCTCTAACCACTACACCACACTGGCTCTCGACATCATCTGCCCCTCGACATCATCTGGGGAGACCATAGGATAATTAGGATTCCTAGTTCCAAAGTCGGAGACAGAGCTCCAACTTCAGAGCTGGGAATCTGCACTCTGATCACTCTCCCCCTTTGCATCTGGCGTGGAAAGAACCATGCCAGCTGCCTCTCCAAGGTCGGGAAACGGACCTCGGAGAGGTGGTAAATGGGGCATTCCAGGGGGCAGGGAGGAGAGGAGACTGGGGCTGCCGGGATATGGTGTATCCTGACGGTGCTCCAGCCTCGTTCCCTCCCCCTCTGAAGCACCTCAGCTAGACAACCAAAAACGGCTGTCCATCTAAAATGCAGAGCAGGCTGTGTGGGGAAGTGGAGATCGCTTCCGCCACTCCTCCCACTCTGCATTGGATGCTCGTAAACTCCGGGTTTCGGGGGCTTACGAGCATCTAGGGCGCAGTCCTATCAACAGGATTGCACCCTTAGAGATTTTTTGGGGGAGGCATCCTATTTGTGAAGCATGAAATGCATCTTGCCAGATGGTTAAAACCATCTGTCGCAATACTTGTATATGCACAGTATTGCTATCTCTTCATTTCAGAGGTCACACATGCCAGCTATAGACATTCAATAATGATAATAATGATGCAGTGGAGCAAATTGAGCAGAAGTCTATCATATCTGAGGGCATGATGTTTTCAGGTCACTCTCATTTTGCCCAATCTCTTGCAAGATGTATTTATTTTTAATATATACCCTGCTTTGTCCCGTAGATCAAGTGACTTGCAGTAATTGTCTTCTTCCTTTGCTTTTACCATCAAACAAGGAGTCTTTACCCTTTGCCTACCTGTTTCTAACTAACCCTTCCACACGTAGATTTTTTTTTTAAAAAAAACCACAGATACAGTAATTTCCCAGTCAAATTATTTTCCTCCTCCTCCCCACCCCATGATTGAGAATTTTGACTTGAGGCCTTGAAATTGCTAACTTCAGCATTTTCTAATGCAATAGGTATACCTCAAGTCCCCTAATTCTGCACAGTGGGCTTTTTGATACTTCAGTTAAGGTCCAGTGTCCAAGCAAACATTCTCATCACCTTTGATATCCCTCTGCTTTTCCTTTTGAATTGGAATAGACATTGTTCACAGCTTTCAGTTAAAAGAATTCTACTTTCTCTGGGAGCGACATAAAGCCAGAGCAGGTAGTGAGGATGAATGAGGGAGATTGCCTGTCACATAGGGCAGTGTTCTCCAACCTTGGGTCCCCAGATGTTTTTGGCCTACAACTCCCAGCATGCCCCAGCCAGTCAAACTACGCTGGCTGGGGCATGCTGGGAGTTGTAGGCCAAAAACATCTGGGGACCCAAGGTTGGAGAACACTGATCTAGAAGGGCGTCAATCCAATAGGACTGCACTCTTAACGTCTTCTTTTTTTTTAAATGGAAATGACACAAGTAGCAGCTATTAAAAAAAGAAAACCAAAAGTCAGGTTTCAAAAGCAGCTGTGCCAGATAGTGAGCAGGCTGATCCTTCAAGCATCGTGGCTTGATAAAACATTTGACTGTATTTTGGGGATGAGCTGAGGCTCAGTGAGTAGTGTGCATGCTTTCCATACAGAAGGTCCCAGGTTCAATCCTGAGCATCTCCCAAGTAGGGCTAGGGAAAGACCCCTGTCTGAAATTTTGGAAAGCCACCGCCAGTCAGTGTAGGCAGGACAAAATACTGACATAAATTGACCAGTTACCTGACTCTGCATAAGGCAGCTTCATATGTTGATGGTCAAATACTAGACAGTCAATTAACTGGTCAATTAACCTGCATTCCAGCCCTACCCCCACTCTTTAGAATGGCAATTATGGTTGCCTACCTTGCAGGGGACTCTTGACATTGCAACTTTCACCTGTTACTAAACATTTATTTTCTCTCTCTCGTCTCTCTCTCTCTCCAAATTAGGATGGTACTTTGTTTGACGGTAGGCCGATAGAGTCCCTCTCGCTGATAGACGCCGTAATGCCAGATGTGGTACAGACGAGACAGCAGGCTTATAGAGACAAGCTTGCCCAGCAACAGGCAGCAGCAGCTGCAGCAGCTGCTCCAACAAACCAACAAGGGTCTGCAAAAAATGGTGATAATAATACTGCAAACGGAGAAGAAAATGGCGCCCACACAATAGCAAGTAAGCTGACTTTAAAAAGGATCACATGGTTATGCTCTTATTAATAGCAATTAATAAGCACATTTCATGGGAATTAATTGCACATCTCATGGAAAACAGTCTGCATACATCTCAGTATGCAGTTTGGATCCTGGGTTGGTGTCTGGGATAAAGCCGTACCTAATATGTGTCTGTAAACATTTGGGAAGCAAAGCTTTGGGGATGCTCAAAATATCGTGTCTCTTCCACTTTTTTTCAGTTTTATTTGGAACAGTGTGCAGGTGTTATACTTCCTTACTGCTGCTGCTTCAGTATCATATTACTATGCCTTCTTCTTTCTGGAATGATCCCAGCCAATCAGGGATGAAATAATGGGCAGAACATTACATTGACATGTAGCCAGTTAGATTAAGTTATATCCATAGACACACACACACACAGAGGTATAGATGGATGGATATTCTTGAAGATATTGTTCAATGAAAAATTGAATCCCAGTCTGCACCTAATCCATAGGATGCATATTTTCAGAGGCCAGTTCTACTCACCACCACTCCAAGATCAGAAGGGGCCCTCCCAGTCCTTTCAGTAACAAAGAGGGAATCCCCCCCCCACTACTGAAAAGATCCTGAGTGTTTGTGTAGGCCTCAGAGGACAATGCCCTCTGATGTGTATCCTCGGAGCTCAGTTCCCTGTGCCCCATTGCTAGGATTCTGAGCCCTGTTCCCCCTATTCCTTTGGCAGCAATGAGGATTTGTGCCCACTCCCATTAATTTGCAGGTAATTACTGAGATAACTGATATATTATGTCTATATACCCACATGTGGACACAGTAAGAATGAGTGATAAAAGTGTGTGGACTAGGTCCTCTACAGATAGGCACCCATTTCTGCAATGTCAACAGAACATCTTTCAGCCAGCAGAATCGTTTCTGGGTACCTGCAGCTGTATCCATAAAAAGTCCAGTCACACGGTACATTATTCATGGATGTGTCTTCAAGGAGGATTAGGATGTGCAACTCCCAGGTGTGTGGACTGTTCTTTTATTATTATGTATTTCTTTTATTTCTATACCGCCCAATAGCAGAAGCTGTCTGGCGGTTTAGAACAATTCATAAAATACTATAAAATACAAAGAACAATAAAAACATCATAAAGTTTCACTACAGAAATTTTAAAACCGAATGTAAAACGACTAAGAGCAAGTTAATACAGCTAGGCCTATTAAAAAAAGCTGACATAACTGCCCCCGCCATGTGCTATTTAGAGCTGTTAAATGCCTCGGCATAGAGGGAAATCTTAACCTGGCGCCGAAATGATAGTAGAGTTGGCGCCAGGGGGGCTTCAGTGGGGAGATCCTTCCATAATTGGGGGGGCTGCCACTGAGAAGGCCCTCTCCCTTGTTGCCACCAACCGAGCCCCCCTCGGAGATAGTAGTTTCAAGAAGGCCCAAGATGTTGAGCATAGCGTCCAGGTAGATTGTGGTTGGGAGAGGCGTCCCGTCAAGTATTGTGGTCCCAAGCCCTGTCCTTTTGTGCTGTTACTGTTTTAGAGAACTGAAGAATGAATGGGCTTATTGCAGTCACTGACCAGCAGAGGCTGCTCTTTGCTGCTCAGTCCCAAACCATTTTAGCAGGCTTCTTGGGTGTGTGTGGGTGTGTTTCTTCCCTTCCTGGTGGGGGCAGGGGATGCGAAGGCAGAGTGGAAAAGCAAACAGGAAAGGAATCCACCATACGCATGTTTGTTTGTTCGTGATTGGTGTTGGTGAATGTATGGGGCTCTCCGATTGGCTGCCCGGTTTGAGTTAGGAAGGAAGGGTGAGGCCTAAGCCTAGCTTGAGTTTCAGGCGAGGGGAGGAGAGAGGCACCACCACGGCGGGAAGCCTCTGCTGGGAGGTTGGGGGGAAGCAATAGCCTTCTCTGGTCTTCTGAGCCCTGTTTGAGTTGGGAAGGGCAGCGGTGGGAGGAGAGAGCAGCCATGGCCTTGCTTCCCTCTCACTCGGGAAGCCTCTGTGGGACGGGGAGGGATATCCTTCTCTGGTCTTCTAAGCCCTCTTTGAGTCCTGTAAATGTTGAAGGTGCTATAAAATTATTTTAATGGACATATATTTGCATATGTAAATTTGCATATGTAAATTAGCACATGCAAGTTTGTGTCCTGGGCCAGGGCCCCCAGACCTTTTTGGTACCTAGCACCACCCCTGCTGACCAGTTTAGAGACAGAAGTAAATAAAGTTGGGAAACAGGGTCAGAATCTTAGAGTTGGACTGAGCTGAGTTCCACCTTGTGTGGCTTATTTCGTATTTACTGGTACCACACTGGTCTCCTGATTTATTTTAAATTTGCAAAGCAAGAATGGATACTTGGCTCTCTTAACAGCTAAAGCAAAACTCAAAAGTGATCCTGCATTATTCACTCCTGCTTAAAAACATACAAAGTGCCTTGCAGGATCAGAGCAAGAGCCATCTAGTTCCCAGCAATGAGCAAGCTGTAGCTGTAGGCAGTCTGCTGGAAATTAGCTGCACAGTCTCTGGTTCACAGTCTACCAAACCCTGTCCTAAAGTATTCCTCCAACACATGACTATTATTTCTGTTGGTTTTGCACAGTTAACACTTTATCTTGCACATGGAAATGTGGGGAAATGCACATTCTTTTTAAAAGCTGTATCTTCTTTCCTTTCCATGTTTAGATTTAGAAACCTGTTTTTGTCTGTGAACTGTGAGTTGCAGCGTATGATAGAAATCCAAGCTACCGATGTAGTGAGAATGTGATGTGCCAGCCACCCCTACTGGCTGGAAAGGCAAATGAGATTGGCTCTGTCTTCACAGAAAAGAGTATTTATAGCTGCTGTATTCAATGCCAGTGATGCTGGAATAGCTCCCCCCTTTCCTTCTCCCTCACGTTAGTGTGCTTCTGCACACGTGCTGAAAGATCTGTCTTAAATTAGTCTGCTGTTGTGCAAAGGTTGTGCATAACATGGGTCTCCACTAAATGTAAAATGGATTGACATGCTAATAATAATTTATCTCCTTTCTACTGCTCCCTTGGTTTAATCCAATATAACCTTTTGGTGTTTTAATTTCTTTTTCAAACACCAGAAATGCCTTGGCACTAGCACATACTAAAACTCTGAGTTTTGCTTGGCAAGCCACATTGTGTTAACTTACAGAGCAATATAGATTTAATATGACTTCGTTGCTAAATAAATAAATTATTATATCTTAACATGATTAGCCACTGATTGGCCACATAGCTAAATCATTCAGGTGAAGTTAGTTGAGTCTGGTAAAACTACTAGTTACTTGTATAGGAGCAAGAGAATTTGTTCAAATATTTTTGGGGAAGCTATTTTAATTCAGATACTCAGAGTTAGAAATACCATCTTGTTCAGTCCCCGAATCTGCCTCTTTGCACTTACATACCGTATTTTTCCGTGTATAAGACGCCCCCATGTATAAGACGCCCCCCACTGGGCAGTTTCGCAACTGCGCGGTTCTCTCCTTGGCTTACTTCCGTGTATAAGACGACCCTCAATTTTTAGTCTAACAATTTTAGGAAAAAATATAGTCTTATACATGGAAAAATACTGTAATTGTTCAAACACTTAGGGCGCAATCCTATGCAGGTTTAAACAGAAAAAGGGCCTACAGCTCTCAGCATTCCCCAACCAGGGAATGCTGGCAGTTGTAGGGGGGTTTTCTGTCTAAACCTGCATAGGATTATGCCCTCAATACGACAAGAATACACAGTCTGTGTATATAACAGGAGGGCAACTGCAGGAGGTCCAGGGACCATTTTCACCCCCCTGGGTCCCCCCACCCTATGGGCACTGAATTAAACAACAGCAACAACAACAGTGCTTGCAAGATAATTTTTAGCTTCTGGTGCTCTGTAGCAGCTCCAGAATGTTAAGGGGGTCAAAATTAGCTTGCAGTGAAGCTAATTTTGACCTTTTGGGCACTCTGTTACCGCCATGGACTCCATTTTTTCTTTGGGGGGGGGAATTAACTGACGGTGGGGGTGCATGCGGCCCACGGGCCGCATGTTGCCCACCCGTGAGGTATAAGACCTGTTTGGGCTTGCCATAAACTAGTCTTATTACAGTAATACCTTGGATTGAGAGCATAATTCGTTCCAGAATCATGCTTGTAATCCAAAACACTCTTATATCAAAGTGAGTCTCTGGCGGGCGTGAGCGGGGCCGATTTTGGCCCGCTATACCCACTCGAGGCGAGCGGTTACATCCCTACACTTGTATTGCAAGACGTCGCTTGTTTATCAAGTCAAAATTTATTTTAAAAATTTGCTTGTCTTGCAAAACGCTCTCAGACCAAGTTACTTGCAATCCAAGGTATTACTGTATTTCAGTATTACTAAAGTTTCATCCTGCCCTTCATCCAATGATCTTAGGATAGTGTACATGGTTCCTCCACCCTTGTAGCCTCATAACAACCTTCTGAAGTAGATTAAGCTGAAAGACAGTAACTGGCCAAAGGTTACTCTGATCTTCATGGGCATGTGAGGGTTTGAACCCACATCTCCCCAATCTAAGTCCAGCATTCTGTCTGCTATCCCCTACACCACAGTGGCGCTCCAATCCTAGGGCGCTGTTTAGTTGTTTGAAAGCCGTTTGCACCAGCTTCTAATGCTCAGATGTAGTAGGATGCATCAGAAAGACCAAGAGTCTAGGGCAGGAGTAGGCAACCTGGAGCCCTCCAGATGCCTTGGACTTCAACTCCCATCAGCCCCAGCTAGCATGGCTAGTGGTCAGGGGTTACCTACTCCTGCTCTAGGGAGGCACAAACGGGCAGGGAACAGGAAAAAAGTGGAACAGGGGAGAACGCATGCAGAGTTAGTGGCAAGAATATGGAACCTTGCTGAAAGCAAGGCCAGTGGATCCACAACTGGTTCATTAGCAATGTATTTAAGGAGTGGGGAGGGGGATGTACCAAGCAGCAAAGATGCGTCATCCCTGGATGTCCTCCGAGCTAAAGGCTGGACACAAGGAGCGGATGGGGCAATAATAGCACGTCTGTCTCCATTTGCTGTTCCCCATTATGCAGATAACCATACAGATATGATGGAAGTGGACGGTGATGTTGAAATCCCTCCTAACAAAGCAGTGGTGCTGCGTGGCCATGAATCAGAAGTATTCATTTGCGCCTGGAACCCTGTTAGTGATCTTCTGGCCTCAGGGTAAGTTTCCCCTAAAGTAGTCCACAATGTCAGTTCTTTACTCCAATTCTGTGAGCTTCCATAAAAGATCCAAGGAACATTTCTTCGTTTCTTTGTTTCTGTCCCTGTGAACATGCCTAATGAACATGCCTAGATACTGATTGGGTTCAGTTTGGGTTCAGTATCTCAACCCATACTCAAGGGTTGAGTGTGGGTTGTCGTTGAAACGTGGATTATCATGTTGTCTCAACCCAGCTGAGATAACAACCCACAGTTCACAACCTAACAGCAAACCGTGGGTTCTCTTCATGGGTTGTTCATGGTCAACAATCCTTGGCTTGTTAGTGCAGCTGGGTTCAGGAAACACAATAACCCACATTTCGACAACAGCCCACATTTAACCCTTGAGTGGGTTATCATGTTGTCTGAACCCAGTCATTTTTTTGTTCAGTAGTGTAGTAAACAGGGGTTGCAAGGAAGTGCAGCTCTGGGACTTTTTCAGAGCAGGAATGAGGTCGTCTGCTGAAGTGCAAGAATAATTGATAGACTCTCCTTGTTCTGGCAAGTGAATAAACTGATAATGAGCCTTTCAAATTTTACTATTGTTTGTCACAGATTAGCATATAGAAAGTCAGAGAATGAGGAAAATAATCAAGCAGAGGCTGAATACACCTTTCTTTTTCTTTTATGGGGTTCCTGCTTCATGCTAGCAGTTCAAATGGTAGCACTTATTTGCAAGATTGTTTGCATCTCTAAGGTTAATTTGTTGCCTCAAAAGGAAAGGAGAAAAAAAAAAATAAGGAACCTGTGTATTTTGCAGATCTGGAGATTCAACAGCAAGAATATGGAACCTTAGTGAAAACAGCACCAGTGGATCTACGCAGCTGGTCCTTCGGCACTGTATACGAGAAGGGGGCCAAGATGTACCAAGCAACAAAGATGTGACATCCCTGGATTGGAATGTAAGCAGATTCAAGCAGTATTCAAATTATCCTTGGGGAAATGCAGGTTTTCAGCTTCAAACACTTGATATGCTGATGGACACTCGTTGGGGAGGTGCTTCTGAACTTTCACTTTAAATTGTGAGTTGTGGATGTTTCTCTTATAGCTGCTACAGTGCCATCAATATGCACATGATGACTGCTAAAACAGAAGCCCTGCTGAAATGTCTGCAGTTTGTATATCTGGGACATCATCTAGCTATGCAAGCCCAGCAGGGTTTAGACTTGTTCAGGGTCTTGTTCAACAGCACCCTACTCTGCACAGCAAAAAGCTTTCAAAACTCAGTGGACTTTCCAAAGTGGTTTGTGATACAGTATGGGAGTTGTAAAGTCCCAGCAGGCCTGCAAAGTAGGGGTGATACACGAACGGGGGGGGGGGGGCTCTCTGCGGCTCTCCTCTCCACGGGGGCAGCCCCCCGCCTCGATCTGAGCGGCGTGGAGTAGTTCTCCGTGCCGCTTGAGCCGCCAGCGCTGGTCCCATCACGTCACATCCAGCCCCGGAAGTGACGCGACGGGGACCCTGCGCAGGTGCAATACAGCGCGCAGGGGTCCAGCGCGCCTGCGTAGGGTCCTGTCACGTCACTTCCGGGGGCGGCGCGGGCGGCTCGCCACGGAGAGGCGAGCCGCCGCAGGAAAAGGTAGGCCCGTAGGCCTGCATGAGCCTCGCGCAGGCCGGACCGAGTTTGGTCCCACTCACGCCTGCGCGAGTGAAAGATAACATCCCTACCAGTGCAAAGCCTCTAAGGGTGCAATCCTATGCACATTTAGACAGAAAAAAAGGCCTACAACTCCCAGCATGCCCCAGGCCTTTTTTCTGTCTAAACATGCATAGGATTGTATCCTGAGTGTGTTTAAATTAGCTGTCTGGAATATGACCTTGGACGATGGAACCTAAGGCAAGAGGACAGGGAATGGAAACTATCAAGTGCCATTACAAACAAATTTCATTTATAATAGCCCTAAATTTGTTGTGTTAGCCACAAATACGTAAATAGGAAAACTACAGTTTTAGGTGAAATAACACTAGTATAGGTGAAACAAATGCATAATTCTGTTTTAGCAGATTTTTCCCCCTGGTCATGTTTTTGTGCAAGGAAGCCCACCTTGGAATAGTATCAGAATGGACTTTGGAAAATAGAGCCAGTGTGGTGTAGTGGTGAGAGTGTTGGACTGGGACTCGGGAGATCTGGGTTCTAGTCCCCGCTCGGCCATGAAACTCACTGGGTGACTTTGGGCCAGTCACTGACTCTCAGCCTAACCTACCTCACAGGGTTGCTGTGAGGATAAAATGGAGAGGAGAAGGAGGATTATGAAAGCCGCCTTGGGTTCCTTGCAGGAAAAAAGGCAGGGTATAAATAGAATAAATAAATAAATAAATTTAAAAAAATCTCAACCATGGACAAGGCTATCAGAAGGAAAAATAGGGAGCAACTGCTTACAGCAGAACTGAGGAACCTGTGGCCCTCCAGCTGGTGTTGGACTACAAGTGCCATCATCCATAGATTTCATCATCCCTCGCCATTGGTCATGCTGGCTGGAGTTGATGGGAGTTGGAGTCCAACAACATCTTTTTTTATAGGCTCCACTAAAGAGAGGGCAAGAAGAAATGGTGGGTTTACAAGGAGGTCAGTAGTGAATTAAACATTAGGAAAAGTGTCTTGACTATAACAACAAGTCATTAGTCCCTGTGGGAAGTTGTAGGATCTTCTTTCCCTGTGGGTATTAATGACAGGGCTTTTCCAATATATCTCAAGAATGCTTTAAGTGAAGCAGATCCTCAAAAGGATGCCTTGCTTGTGCAGAGCAGGAAAGGGGGTGGAATGGACATTTTCTAAGTGAGGACTGTTCCAATATCAAGACACCATTCACGTGGCCCTTTGATATATTATTTGCATCGTTCATTATGAGTGGGACTAGGGTTGCCACCATATTTTGTCTAAAGCAACATTTTGAGGTGTACTTTGAAGTCGCTACTTGGGCAAAGACATCCAAAAGTTTCAAGGGAAGCAATAAAAGGGTTTTGATAAGACTAGCCACATTTCTCAGGGGAGTTCCAAAGAGCTCTGACACTACGTCAAAAGACTAGCCACGTTTGCTCAACAAGCTCCACCTGCATGAGGGAAATGGGCAAGTCTAAACAAGTACACAGTAGTCTTTCCAAGGAACTGCACACTTGGGAGAATGGAAAAACCATCATTGTCGGTGTTTGGGCATTGCATATCTTCTCTGAAGTTCAGACTAGATCGCAGACTAGATCGCAGTTGCATGATATGCAGTTCAGTCCTACAGTAAGTGTTCTTACCCAGAGGTGAACCCTTCTAAGTTCAATGGTGCTTTCTCCCACGTAAGTGTGCATAGCATTGTAGCCTTGGCATATATCCCCACCAGAGGGAGTGTACTCTAGCTATATATCAGGCCTGCAGGCCAAATCCAGCCCACCTGAGGACCCAAGCCGGTCAGTTAAAATGCCTCTCCTAAGGGCTTTAAGCTAAAACATGCTGATATTTTTTGTATTTTGGCCTTTCCCTTTTGGCTCTGCCGCCTTTTGCCTTAAGCCTCACCCACCACTGGACTGTGACACCCCACCCACCCACCCAGCTTCTCTAAAAGGGAATTTGGCCCTCTGGCTAAAGGAGGTTCAACGTTCCTGCTCTATTAAGAAGTTGGCTGCCTTAGCTGTGATGTATGAGATAACAGCAGAATTGAAATTTTGCCCCACAGAGCGATGGTACACTTCTGGCAACGGGGTCATACGATGGATTTGCAAGGATATGGACTAAAGATGGTGAGTGTACAGCTTTCTGGTTCTCTCCTTCTTTCATGCCTGGCAAGTTGCAGGATAATTTCTTTCAATCTTTTTTTTTGTAAAACTAAATTGTAATAACCACTCCTTTAATTTTTAGGTAATCTTTCCAGCACGTTAGGGCAACATAAAGGTCCCATATTTGCATTAAAGTGGAACAAGAAAGGCAACTTCATTTTAAGTGCGGGCGTGGACAAGGTGAGAAGACAGTCTGGCTTACTTAAAATTCATTGTTGCAAGATTTACGTTACGAGGCGTGAACAGTTGTAGATTTGTGTTAGCAACTAAAAGGCAGTAAAGCCCTGAAAAAGCTGTCTGGGTTTAGAAATAACAATTGTCAGTATGACTTGATCAGGCCCTTAATATAGCAAGTGATTTATATGCAGTACAGATAATGGATGTGAAGCTCTTAATACTAGTGGAAATCACAATTCACTCCAGTATTGGGAGGAAATGATCAAATAATGAACTCATAAGAGCAGGTGAGAGCTCACATCACTAGTGGCTTAAGACTAGGGCAAAAAAATACATGGAGAATCACAGAGAAAATGTGGTGCTGTTTACATATGATGCCCCCTGGAATTTTCCCGCACTGCCCTAAGGGCCATTTCATGCATTACATGGCAGGAAACCCAAGTTTGCCATGCAGCGTGCCCTCAATAAGGAGCTGTTGCAGCCGATCACCTCTCCCTGACCAAGTCTACATGTACGATCCTTGAGTTAGCAAAGGGGTATGTCACATTCACTTGTAGTTTTACACCACATACCCAAAACGTTTAGTTGAGGAATCAGTTCAAAAACTTCTGACCAATTAAAATGTGCCCTCAGTTAATCAGGCAACAGCTACTATAATAATATAATAATTTTTAATACAAGGAGTGACAAAAACTTGTGTTTTCAGATCTTATGTGGGGAAACGGTTATGTGGTTAATCCACTCTGGTATAACTTTGCAAAATACACATGCTCATGGGATCAGTACAGAAAGGGCCTACTCTTGGATCAGGGAGATCTCATTTAAAGGAATAAGGAATTTCTCCACTTTCTTTGTTTCATTCTCTCTCCGCAATGAGGAGAAAGGATAGGAGAAGTGTGTGAGCTTGGAGCTTGCTTCTGATTTCTTCCTGGGTAGACTCAGTGTGTGTGTGTGTGTGTGTGTGTGTGTGAGAGAGAGAGAGAGAGAATTGTCCAAACAGGCCCAAATGACTTACATGAGCCCGAAAGGTTCTGTGGTAGCTCTAAACCCAGAATGTACAGGTTTTCTAGATATTACATGCCAAAGTGGAAGAAGGCATATGTTTTGAACTGGGCATGAGGAAAAGGAACTTGTGTGTAATTTGGAATGGAGAAGCAGTTGGTGAAAAAAGACTCACCAGTACTCACTGTGAAAATAGCCAATGGCTGTAGACAGGTGATCCAGTATCCCCCATCATAGGTGCTTGCTCAGCAGCATAGTCACAGATTAGCATTTGAATGATGTGTGAGGCTGCCCTGCTGAAAGGCCTTAATCAGCTCCTGGGGCTCCTGGACTCAGCCGTTTCTGAACTTGTGGCCAGCTAAATAAATCAGCTAATTATATAGAAAACACAAGAGTTGACTACATTAGATGCTTGCAGACACAAATCTTTTTAAAGATTTTTACCAGGTATGCAAAGAGCAATATCAGAAACGTGGCCAATAATTTCAATCAAGATCCTTCAGAAATTTAACTTAAGGATGCAATCCTATGCATGTTTAGACAGAAAAAAAGTCCTACAACTCTCAGCATCCCCAGCCAGCATGGCTGGCTGGCGCATGCTGGGAGTTGTAGGACTTTTTCCTGGCTAAACGTGCATAGGACTGTGCCCTAAATATTTATATTTGATCATTAGCTTTCATATGGGAACCTATCATGTTTAGAAATAAAGAAAGAAAGAAAGAAAGAGGGTTAAGAACCCTCTCTGCTTCTCATCACATATTCTTGAAGCTCCTTTTGGTGGCAGTGTGGGGTGCAGTGGCGGGGAGGAAGACATGGCAGCCTGCAAATACTTGCAGGGAAAAGAGCTTACTAGGACAGTACAAAGGAGTAACATGATCAAGATTTTTTTTTATATAAAAAAGATGGATATTCAGAATTGCTTTCTGATAGTCAAAACGTGAATGCTGCATCTTTCTTGCAGTCAAGTTTTAAATGGTGAACCTATCCCTGCAAAACATACAGACCTGAATAATGCTGGTCCAGCAGATCTTAGCAGTGGGTGAGAATCTATAAAGCAAAGTTACGGTATTTCTTTTCTTCCTTTTTTAAATTCAGACCACCATTATTTGGGACGCACATACTGGAGAAGCCAAACAGCAGTTTCCTTTCCATTCTGGTATGTATTTCTCTTCGACTGATTATTTTTCAAAATGGGAAGGGACGATTAACAGTGAAGGCCAGTGTTTCATGGCTCAGTTAATCTGGATTTTTAACCCTTTTTTTTTTTTACATGACTGTGCACAAAATACCTTTGCTAGATAACTGAAAGAAGATATATTCAGCACACCATCTCTTGTGCCTTGTATTTCAGTTGGCTCAGCTTTGGATAAGAGACAGGCAGAACGGAATGGTTAAAGCCTGAGTCACTGCTGTGTTGATTCAGATCTCCTCATCTGGCCCTGTTCTCTGTCAAGAAGCTGGGCAGGGCTCCCTTTGCTTTTCTTCTTACTCGGTTAAATCTCTAATTTACATCGCTTACTGCAGCTCTTTTAGTAGACAGCACAGTCTTGCCTTGATCTCGGTCTCTGGATATCACTCGACAAACACTATTCAAGTTTCTTCCTTACTTCATCCCACTTAAGATATTCTCATCTTGCTTGTATCCTTCCGGCAACCCTGAGCAGTAGGTCAGGGTGGGCAATCATGATTTTCCCATGACCCCACCGACTGAGCAGCAAGTTGAACTTGGATTTCTCATATGCACGCTAGGGATGCCTCCACATTCCGCCTGGGTGACTTGGTAGAAGCCTTTCCAAAATGGGGCCAGGGCCTCCCACAATGCAATGAGTCCCTTGGCCCACTCCAGAAATAGTCTGAGGCCTCCATCACAGTAAAGGGTTACCGTGCCCTTGTTCCACCAAAGGCATTGGTGCATGTCAAACAAGGGAAAACTCTTGATCACACTAAAGCCCAGCCTCATATGTGCTCAGGCCCCCAACATGGTGAGAAAGACGGTGAAGGCGCCAACCCATTGATGTATCAAAGGCTTTCTGCCATCTGCAAGAGGCCTAGTCATGCTAGG
Source organism: Shinisaurus crocodilurus (assembly GCA_021292165.1). Classification (NCBI taxonomy): domain Eukaryota; kingdom Metazoa; phylum Chordata; class Lepidosauria; order Squamata; family Shinisauridae; genus Shinisaurus; species Shinisaurus crocodilurus. Next base: position 69,089 of record JAHFWL010001391.1, read on the forward strand.
TCTCTTTGCACCTGTCCAGAGTGAGTTGTGCAATCCGCTCCGAATTCCACCTTCCACTCTGCTCTAAGTTGGCAAGTCATTTCCTTGATGCCATTTGCTCATGATCACAGGGAGGGTGAAATATTTCTTACTTTTTCTCCCCCTTTTTCTTTCTGTCAATAGCACCAGCACTAGATGTTGACTGGCAGAGCAACAACACGTTTGCCTCCTGTAGCACAGATATGTGTATTCACGTCTGTAAGTTAGGCCAAGATAAGCCCATCAAAACCTTCCAGGGCCACACAGTAAGTAGTCTTTTGTGTTTTGGTTTTTTTTAACTATGTTCCACTTACTCAGTGCCACAGCTGCACGCATGGAGCAAAGTTAAGAGACGTGACCCAGTTATTGGAGTTGGAGCTTAGAGTTTTCCTCTGGCTGTGTAAACACAACACCATACATTAATCCTGCTCTGAAGAATTTGAAGTCTCAAGCCGCAATTCCCATAAGATCACAGAGTTTCAAGAGAGCTCATGAGAGATCTGTTCCAGTGTCCTGGAATTGATTGCAGGTCTCTTTAGAAGTGTTGCGTGCTGAGCAGGTTCTTGGAGCGTGACATAAGCTTGGCTTGTTCTTATGAGAAACAGGAGCTGTGGGCACCATACAGTTATTGGATTGACTGCTACAGTTGTACAGTGTACACACCCTTGTTATGCAAACGTGGTGCTACGGTGGTGATATTAAGAGGGCGCTCTTGGTCAGTCCTAGAGTTTGCAATGGAATACAGATGAGGATACGGTCTCTTAGAGCCCAACGCTAAGCACCTTTACTCCAGCGTAAGTCCCACTGAATTGAATGGGACTTACTTTTTAGTAAGTATGCTCGGGATGATATTGGGCCCTTACCTTGCACTTGGTATGCACTGTAAGGATACAACAGACAGGCCCAATGGAGTCTTCTCTGTACATCCCCTAAATCTGAATCACTTCTAGCCAGGCATGTTCCACCATATTTTCAACGCTCCCTCTTTCAGTTAAGTTTTCTGCCATATCGTTACTGAGTTGAGAGAGCCCACCTTCCTTTATTTTGCTGTCTCTTGCGCAAAAGAATTAGAGATGCCATTTTCACTCTCACTCTTCCATTTCAGAATGAAGTAAATGCAATCAAATGGGATCCCACTGGTAATCTTCTGGCATCTTGTTCTGATGACATGACTTTAAAGGTAAAAGTGCATTGCGACACTGGATGATTTGGCTCTGCAAAAAAGCATTTTATGTTACACTTTCTCAGCCACATTCTTAGGTGGGGTGTGTGTATGGATATAGATGCTGAAAATGCCAGATAGAACTTTGAAATGCCAGCTATCATTCCTGGTGACATTTTAGTTTTCTTTGGCAAAAGTGGATTTGGTGTCGCATAAGAACTGTCTTTCTGGATCAAAGCAGGAGCCCATCAAGTCTGTCTCCATCATTGGCCATCTGGATCCACCCCTCACCCCCATTCCATGTTGCTTCTCCCCAGCATTATATAATGGAAGATAATGGACCAATAGCCATTGACAGGCCTAGCCTCCATGAATTTGCTTCTAAAGCCATTTCTGCTACTGGCCATCCCAACATGCTGGGACTTCATTAAGTGTTCCATGACTTGATTAAGTGTTGCTTGAAGACATGCACTCTTTTTCTTGTGCTGTCCCTTCCACCAGTCAATTTAATTGACTTGCTTCATTTCCCTGGCAGTCAAACCATGCAAAGCTCTCGTGTGGCTTTATTTTGTTAAGATACACATTTTTCTGCTGTGCCAGTGGTAACCTGGAACTGTATAAAATACAGGGGCACCATTCCTGCTCAGTCTACAACAGGCTTCTCCAACCTGGTGCCCTCCAGATGTGTTGGTCTGCAGCTCCCATAATTCCCAGGCAGAATAGCCAATGGCACCAACATTTTGTCATTTCACCAGTGTAAGGCCAACTGAAACACCAGCTGTAAAATAATACATTGTTTTCTTATCACTCCAGTCCCTAGTATTGGCATCTCATATCCAGATGAAATTGATGTCTCTTTAAAACAAAAAAACAAAACTGCTGCCTATCCTTTGTAGACATAAGAGCACTGCAGTATTTGTAAGGAAACCTTTACATAATAATTTTTAAGACGTGTTCTTTTCTTTTCTTTTTTGACCTCTCCTAGATCTGGAGTATGAAACAAGATAGTTGTGTCCACGATCTACAAGCACACAACAAAGAAATTTATACTATCAAATGGAGTCCTACAGGGCCAGGAACAAACAACCCAAACGCCAATCTTATGTTAGCAAGGTACTATTGACATCGGGGTCCATGTGAAGGAGAAATAGATAAGCCAATTGTTTCAGTCATTTGTGTCTCTGAGCTAGTCTTCAAGGATCTTCTTTAGAGCGCTTTCCCCAACCTGGCGCCCTCCAGATGTGTTGGACTACAACTCCTATCATTCCCAGCCAGCATGGCTGTGCCAGCTGGGCATGATGGGGGAGCTGCCGTTCAACACATCTAGAGGGCACCTGGTTGGGGAAGTCTGTTTAGAGGATGAGCTCTACAGGCGACATGCTCCTTACCCTGCTTTGAATATGGGGTGTTCCAGGGCAAGATGTCCTGGCTGTTCTCCCAGAACATTGCCAGGGCGCTCCCAGTTGTATGCTGTAATACTCACAGACTACACAGTGACAACTAATCCAAGGAAATCCATATAGAGCAGTGTTCTCCAACCTTGGGTCCCCAGATGTTTTTGGCCTACAACTCCCAGCTACGCTGGCTGGGGCATGCTGGGAGTTGTAGGCCAAAAACATCTGGGGACCCAAGATTGGAGAACACTGATATAGAGAGAACCAGTTCGCATGTAATGCCAGGGTTTGGGGTTAAGCGCACGAGCCTCTGCAAGCTGAAGCAAAGCCTCAGACTCACATGCTCCCCTCTCCTCCTGTGTGGCCAGAAAGAATACCTACTTCAGCTGAGTTTAGTTTCACTTTCTCCAGTTTCTGGCTTGTTATGTATGGGCCAGGCATCTGTGGTTTAAAACAAACTAATCAGTCACTGGACAAACCAAAAACAAACCCTGGATTGTTTTACTGGCTTGTTTTACAGACTTGACAGGAGTCCTCCCGGTGCAGGAGGGGAGCGGGAGGAATTGGGCTTGGCCAGGGCTTTCAGAGGCTCATGCATGCAATGCAGCCATATTACAGCCATATTATTGGCAGTACAGATACCTTCAGATACAATACAGATACAGTAATACCTTGGATTGCAAGCATTATTCGTTCCGTGCTTGTAATCCAAAACACTCTTATATCAAAGCAAGTCTCTGGCGGGCGTGAGTGGGGCTGATTTCGTCCCACTCGAGGTGAGCGGTTACATCCCTACAGTTGTCTTGCAAGACCTTGCTCGTTTATCAAGTCAAATTTTATTTTTTTGCTTGTCTTGCAAAACGCTCTCAGACCAAGTTACTTGCAATCCCAAGGTATTACTGTATACACATAATGAAACTGAGGTCTCTATAGCAGTAATAAGGAAAGTATGATCTATATCAGTGGTTCTCAACCTTTTTTGCCCTATGTACCCTCTTCACCATATGTCAGGATGTCATTCCCCCCTTTCCAAGATTGTCTGACTTAATCTGTGCCATACAATAAGGTGTGATGTCCTGTAGATTACAATCATGTAGAATTGTAATTTGTAGAAAGATCAGTATTCTAACAGTTTGAGTCTGTGGTCCCAATTCCCCCCCCCCGAAACTCTAAAACTCCCCCCTGGTTGAGAACCCCTGTTCTATATGGAACTGTATGCTGCAGCATCCAACTAGGAACATGGGTAGCTGCTATTTTGATGTGCTCTCTCTTCCTTCCTCTCCTCTCCTTTTTTGCCAAAGTGGAATTTAGTATTCAACATCCTAAGAATCTCAGCTATCTTTTTGTTAACAACAATAAAGTTTCTAGCCTTTACTCTTGAAAAAGTCAAGTCAGCGCCCATTGAAGTCTCAGAAGCAAAGTGGGGGGAGGCCCATTTTTTCCATAGTCCTTGCAGAATTCAGCTTTGACAATATGACGTGTCCTTATATGGAGTTGGACCATTGGCCTGTTTAGCCTGTGACAGTCTATTGTTTGCTCTCCATGTTACTGAGTGGGAATCTTTCCCAGCCAAGAGAGCTAGCTAACTAACCCAAATCCATGATGTTCTTTGTTTTTGTTATGTTCTTACTGGAGTTAGTTTGGATTAAACCTGGCACTGGGTGCATGCAGTGTGGGTGTTCTACCATTAAGCTGTGCCCCCTCCCAATAGGAAGCTTCCTTAAACTATGTCAGTTCATTGGTCTATTCAGCCCAGTACTGCCTCTCTGATTTGCAGCATCTCCCCAAGGTCTCAGGCAGCAGCCCTGCTACCTTGGGATCCTTTTAACTGGAGAACCCCTGCGTATTAGACCTAGGACCTTGTGTGTGCAAAACGTGGTCTGTAGCACTGAGCTATGGCCACTCCCCAAACTTCCCTTGTGCAGAATTTTGATAAATAAAAAAGAGAGCAGAGTCTGTGCAGCCCCACGAAAGGTCAGAGCTTTTAAAGCAAGTTTTCTGCACACCCACTTCTAATCCTCCTGATTCTCCCCCCTCAGTACATTTGTTTATAAAATCTGTATTTTTTTAAAAAAATATATATATGCAGTATTTAAAAGTAAATATTACAAAAATAACAACTACCTTCATCTCCACTCTTTTCCTCCTTGGCAGTGCATCCTTTGATTCTACGGTTAGGTTATGGGATGTAGACAGAGGGATCTGCATCCACACCTTGACGAAACATCAAGAACCTGTGTACAGTGTAGCTTTCAGTCCTGATGGCAGGTACCTGGCCAGTGGCTCTTTCGACAAATGTGTGCACATCTGGAATACACAGGTAGGTCTGCTTGGGTGCCAGTGCTTTTATTTCTTTACATGCTTGCTTTACTTCGGGGGGTTTTCTGACTAGATTTTATATGCTGCCTTTCTATTACATTATCCAGACTGTTTTAATGGGAGGGACTGAGCAATGACGAGACGAGAATGTCTTTCAAGGTGTTAGTTACTAATGTCATGGTTTGGTGGTGTTTTTATCTGGTGATTGGTATTACGTTCCTCTGATGCCACTGAGCTTCAATCCCGTCTCTCACCAACCATCTTAACAATTGCATTCAGCATAATCCTTGCTTGCCACAGGACACAGTTGACTTTCACTGCTTTTCCTCTTCTTTGCCCCTTGGAACTTCCCAGCACTTGAGAATGAGAGAGAGAGTTGGGGGGTGGCATTGGCAACTTCCCTTAAAATGCAAGATGCTGCTGTGATTTCAGCCCCGCTTCTAGAGTGCCTGGGCTCACAAGTTCTTCTAAGGTGATTGATGATCATCAAGTAGCAGGAGTTGGGTGTTCTGCATCGGTATCATAAAGATATATTTAAGCACCATAACGCACAGCTGGAAGCACTGAGAAAGCATGGCACAGCGGTTGGGCTTAAATGCGGGAAACGTAGGAGGAAGGGCAGGATAAAATTCCTGAAAAGGTCAGGTTCCTTGCCCCCAGGACACCCTTTGTAATATATAATAAGGAAGACCAGCAGCTACTTGAAGACCAGCAGCTCAACTGCTGTGACCAGCAGTAGCCATTTCTTTGTGATCCCCTTTCTTTGTGATCCTTGAAGCTGGCCTTACTTCATCTCTGTCCATTTACCGGAGTGAGATCAAGTTGGTCGCGCAGCAGGACCTTCTCTGTGGTGGCTCCTACTGGCTGGCACTTGAAGAACAAATAGTTCTAACTAGCAACCTATGTGCATAAGTTCTGCCAGAAAGTGACAGAATTTTACATCAAAAAGTTCCCTCCCCACTAGCCTATGGGCACTTTCTGAACTTTTATTATATTCCAGAGGGTAGCCATGTTAGTCTACTGCAGCAAAAACAACAAAGAGTCTTGTGGCACCTTAAGGATTTACAACTTTCTTCTGGCATAAGCTTTTCATGGACTATAGTCTGCTTCATAGTCCATGAAAGCTTATGCCAGAATAGATTTGTTAGTCTTTAAGCTGCCACAAGACTCTTAGTTGTTTTTTATTATATTGCCTTTAGTTTTAGGCCTTTTAGGCATTTATTTATTTATTATTACATTTATGAATCGCCCATCTGGCCGGTCACCCGTTTAGGGCATAACCGTTTAGGGCAGTGTTCTCCAACCTTGGGTCCCCAGATGTTTTTGGCCTACAACTCCCAGCATGCCCCAGCCAGCATAGCATAGTTGTAGGCCAAAAACATCTAGGGACCCAAGGTTGGAGAACACTGGTCTAAAGCAACCTACATTCCTACATGTTTCCAAGTTCAATTCAAAGTGCTGGTCTTAACCTTTAAAGCAGTGTTCTCCAGCCTTGGGTCCCTTGGCTGGGGCATACTGGGAGTTGTAGGCCAAAAACATCTGGGGATCCAAGGTTGGAGAATACTGGTTTAGGGAATTTATTATATTTAAGCGGTATACAAATATCACAAATAAATAAATTCTATTTCATTAAACTGTTGGGTTTTTTTTTAAAGTGTTGTTTTGATCTAGTGTAATTCATTCTTGGGTACAATCCTTCCTTGCACAAGGGCATAGCACTTGCAAACAGAGGAATCCCCATAGGGATTCAGTTTCTCTTTCTTTTCTGCCACGCTCCCGGAAATGGGAGGTCTGTATGTGCCTCCCATATCCCCTCCCCCATTCACTGCTTTCTGTGCTATGCCAGTTATTTGAGATTTGGATCTTGCACAGGGAAGAATCGTGCCCATTGTTTTTTGTGGGGGGTTTTAAGCTTGCATTTGCAGACTGCCATATTAATAATAATTAAAAGAACATTATTCTAATTGCATTCTATTTTTACCTGTCTCCCCCCCCCCCCTTTTTTTTTAGACGGGTGCTCTAGTGCATAGTTATCGGGGAACAGGAGGCATTTTTGAGGTTTGCTGGAATGCAGCAGGAGACAAAGTTGGAGCGAGTGCTTCAGATGGTTCAGTAAGTAAACCGGAATGGCATCTCGTGCTTGTTCCCCATGTATTCCTCTCCCAGGGTACCCGAGTATGCTTGGAATCGTGGGATTGTTAAATATGAGTGAGAAGAACTGTTTCTGCCTGACAAGCTAGATAGAGTGCAACATCCACACAATTCATTAAATAAATAACTGCGCAATCCTATGAGGCTGCCCATAACCCTCCAAACCTGGAGGATTACGGGCATCCTATTGAGGGGCGGGGGGAGTGTGGTGGATAGAATATCCACCGTGCTCCCCTCGCCCTCAAAAACACCTAGACAGCCGAATTTGGCCGTCTAGATGTTTTACCTCTCCTCATGAGGAGGGGAGAGGCTGCCGCAACGTCTGGATTCCACGGAATCTGGCAGAGCCTTGCTCCTCCCCATACCCAGGAATGCCCACCCACCCACCCAAACACGGTCTTCTATGTTTGGTTCCCTGCCGGTGCAGAAAGAACCGTGCCGGCTACAAGATGGCAGCGCAGGGCACTCCGCAATGTTGCCACCTCGGAAGGGATTTCCAAGGTCACAGTGCCTTCCGTGCCCAGTCCTGTGTCCCCACAGATAAGATTGGAGGGACATAGGATATGTGCGCTTAGTAAATAAATAAATAATCAAAGCAGCAGTCTAAAGCAAGAGAAAAGCCAATGGCTTATTTTTGATAGCTAGGGTTTTATGAAAACCAGTCATTCATTGGCATTTGTCAACTGGGATCTCCCAACTAGAAACTGTCAAGTAAAACCTATTTGCAATTTCTGGTGGCAATATAGGGCTGTTTTCTCTAGCAATGCTACAGGAGCCTTCCCCAGCCTGGCACCCTTCAGATGTGTTGGCCTGCAACTCTCATAATCCCCAGCCAGTGCTGGTTGAGGATGATGGGAATTGCAGTACATCTGGAGGGTGCCAGGTTGGGGAAGGCTGTGTTACTCATCAAATCCTGGAAGTGAAGGCAAGGATTAAACATAAGAAAATTCTTCTGCACCGCTACCAGGTGAAGGGGTAAACTGCATGTTCAAATGCTCCCAGTGGTGTAGTGGTAAACCTTTGAAGTGCAGTGGCCCATTAGGACAACCCCCGTAGGCATGCCCCCAGGAGATAGGTGTTTATATCTTGCTTTTCTATTATTTATACTCAAGAGGAGCTAACCTTCTGGTGAACAACTCCATCATAATATACAGACATCCAAAACAAACAAGCCACTAATAAAACCCCAGGATGATATTTACAAGGCACGACCACAATTGTGTGCATAGTTACCTGGGAGTAAATTCCATTGAACTCAGTGGCTTACTTCCGACCTAGGTTCAACTTGTAAAACTCATTGAGCTTTTACAAAAGTTCTCCTTAAGCCCACTGAAATGCAAACTCTAGCTTTTAATTGGAAATGAAAACAATCTTGCAAAGAAGTGTTAACATTTGAACTACTGGTGCGAATTAGCCACATCAAAGGAAAGGAAAGAAATGCCCATCCTCTGCCTGATTATTTTCTTCATTCTCTTAACTTCCTATATGCTAATCTGTCACCAACAACCATAAAACTTGAAAGCCTCATTGTCGTAAATCAGTCCGGTCCACAGATAAGCCATTGTCATTAACACAGACCAAGGTTGAAAGCCAAGAGATATGTCCGAAACCCAAATAAAACGAAGCAGTGTCGGAGCAGGCTGAAGCGTGGTCAGGGGTGTTCCGAAGTCAAGAAAGCAGGAGTCTCGGTCCGGTCCGGGCTGGCAGGAGTATCTGGCTACGGTCGAGTTGCAGTGACAATTGCAACCGAAGTGTGTTTTGGGCCTGTCTTTTAAACAGGCACTGATTGGCAAGGCAGCACAGCTGGACCAGGCTGCAGATGACACGTGCCTGGCCCCACCCCAAAGACACTCTGGCACAGCTGCCCCATGTCTTCCCAACGGAGGCACAACACTCATTAGCAGATGGCCTCATCGCTCCATCTCTGAAAAAAGGCCAGGGCCCACCCTCCCACTCCACACCACTGAATGCCCCTCCCCCATGCCAACACCAACACCCCAGCATATGGAGGTTAACATCCTTTCCCCTAATGTACTCACTTTCCAGTTACAGGGAGACAGTTTACATGAGGGAGTATTCAATCATGCAGCTCCCACTTCCACCTTATAGTTGTGCAGTCCAGGCAGGGCTGTGCTGAATACTATTTCTGCTCATTTGAATCAGTCCTGAGAACAACCGGAGAAGCAGACCAAAGATGGCTTCCGTCTCGGGTTGCCGAGTTTGTTTGTTTGCTTTTTAAAAAAGAAAGTGCTGAAAGAAAAATACAACTGCATTTGAGCAAAGTATTTATTTATTTATTTATTATATTTATACCCCACCTTTTTTCCTGCAAGGAACCCAAGGCAGCTTACATAATCCTCCCCCATTTTATCCTCACATACAACCCTGTGAAGTAGGTTAGGCCTTTTTATCTAGTGCATTTGGTTCACTGAACCATTGCAAAGCGAGGGAAGAAAGGGGAAGCAACACTAAGAACGAACAGCACTGTATAAGCTGGAGTCTACATTGTAAACTGCACTGAGCAAAGTCCATTCATTTTTAAATGCTAGCACTTGCACCATAGGAGTGGAAGCCCTGACTCTTCCACCTGGTAGCCCCTTAAATGTAGGAATTCCTTTAAAGTCTGTTGTTTATATATAACATGGTCACCAGCCAGTTCTACACTAACCAATGACAACCTATGAAGTTTTTAACTTTAAAGTTTGTGTCACAGTTTTCTATTTTGTCTGTAGAACAGTGTTCTCCAACCTTGGGTCCCCAGATGCTTTTGGCCTACAACTCCCAGCATGCTTAAGACAATCCCTGCCTGCAGCCATACAATCTAAAAATCACAACACACAAGGAAAAGGGATGGGTTGGTGGGGGGGGAAGCAAATTCAGGCTCCAGATTCTTAGCTGCAAAGTTCAGCAGGTCATGAACAAAGTGGAAGGGCTGCTGCTTCCACTCCATCTGATGACCTTATACCAGTGTTCTCCAACCTTGGGTCCCCAGATGTTTTTAGCCTACAACTTCCAGCATGCCCCAGCCAGCTATGCTGGGAGTTGTAGGCCAAAAACATCTGGGGACCCAAGGTTGAAGAACACTGCTGTAGAATGTGTTAAGAGTAGTCAGATTTAACCAGCAGGATATGTATGCTGTGGAACAGGGATGTGCAGCCCCCAGTCTGTGGGCCAATGAGGCCCACCAGGGTGTCCCATCCAGCCTACGGGGCTTCAGCCAAGGCTGCTCTCCCAAGCCCCGCCCCTTCAGGGCTCTCTCCAATCAGTGATCGCAGAGAACAGCGGGGATTTCCTTAGTGCGCCACTCAAAGTCCCAATCAGGAAGGCGAGTGACATGCAAAGTGCTTTGCCTGTCCTGTGTCCTCCCCAATGGGTGAAGGAGCAAGGCAAGCAAGGTCACCTTGACCAAGGTGCCAGGTGCTGGAGCATCCCTCCACTTGGCAGGTTGGGATGGCTTCACCCGCCCTGCATTATCCCCAATAGGGGAAGGTGCAGGGCAGGTAAAGCTAGGTCCCTGTCTGAAGCACCACATCGAGGAGGACAAGCCCGTGCTTTAGACGGGGACCGGATGACGTCAGTGGCCATGATCTCTCCCACTGCCATTATCTAGCCTGCAGAGGGGTGGGGAGATCAGCCTTCCCCCCGCCCCACTTCGGTTCCCCATACCTGCTACAGAAGATGGCCAGAATTGAAGTTCCTGGAGTCATGTACGTGATCTAAGAACAAAGTGCCCCTAAGTTGCCTTGCTGGCTTCCTTAAAATGCTCTGACATGGTAGCTGTTCCGTCATCACACACCAGGGGAACAGTGGCTTCAGTAGTGGGGAAATAGTGGTATGCGTAAGAATCCAAATTGCTCTGCTGTCTTAGAACATGGTTGATGTTCTACCATGTCTTAGAACATGGTTGATTCCAGGGCAGGTCTTAGCAGGGGCTGCTTTTCTGTTCTTCTGTATGATTGGAGACAGAGGAGAGAGTAGCCAGAGACAATTAGAAAGCTGTGCAGCCCCTGTCAGGTGATCACTGGATTAGATCCAGGAGCCTTCAGCACTGTGCGCAGCCACCTCATGTGGGTACTCTGCCCCCCCATCTTACAAAACATAAGAACACGCAAATCGCTGTGCTCATTCAGATGGATGGTGAGTTTCTGTAAGCTCACTTCTAACCAAGAAATCTCACCACAAAGTGAGAGGTTCCTGCCATTCTCACAATTGTATCCCACTGTGGCGAAGAACTGGTACAGCTGAGCATGAAAAGGCCTTTAAATTTTTAAACAGAAGAAACTCCATGGTTATACCTCCATGTTACCACATGATGGAGCATATCTAACCACAGAAGAGCCACAGGGATTTCTCTGAGAAATCCCTGTGGCTCTTCTGTGGTTAGAAATGCTCCTCAGCTCTTGGTGAGATGATGATGATGATGATATCATCATCATCATCATCATCATCATCATCATCATCATCATCATCCCGCCTTTTCCCCAGTACTGGGACTCAAGGCGGCTTTAAAACATTAAAACTTGTACAATTAAAACATATAAATAGAAATATACAAAAGTTAAAAATATAATTAAATTAGCTATAATATTAAAATTATATAAAATATCAAAGTTAAAACAGCAGTAACAATATAAACAGTGCAGTCCATCGCATTCTCACAGGTTCAGACTATTCCCAAAGGCTTGCCGGGGGAAAAAAAGTTTTTGCTTGCCTCTGGAAACATATCAAGGTGGGTGCCATTCTAGCCTCCCTGGGAAGGGGAATGCCAGAGTGTTGGGGCAGCCACCCTGTAAATCTCCCTGTAAAGAACATACAAGTTCACTTTCGGTTTATTCCCACATGACAAGTGGGACCTGCAATAAAATGTTGCAGTGTGGAATGTTCAATTTCTGGGTGCTGGCCAGCCATGCCCCCTTCCAGGATTCTTTATTCCATTGCCCTTTTGCCTTGTTGTCGTTCCCACCCTCCAGAAGACTCACCGTTCTGGGGCCACTAAGCATCCTTTGTCCTCATTGGGCTTTTTTCTTTTCCATTTTTTAGGGGGTTGCCCCCTTAGTTATTTTTCCTACCATTTATTTATTTATTTATTTTTACTTCTGCAAACTGGGATTCCCCCTGGCAGGCTGATACCTCCCTCATATTTTTCAGTTGCCCTGTTTGAGCTGTGTAGTTGTCGACACTCAGCCCCTGTCTTTTCTATTAAGAGTACATCGGTCAGTGGGGAGATTTGCAGCCCCAGGGTATGACGACGGTTTTCTTCCCCTGCTGTACTTCCCCAGCACCTTTGAGTCAGATGTATCTTGTTCTGTCTGGACATGGAGGCTACACTGCTGGCTAAGATGCCTCTCTTCCATTATAATCTTTTACAAAGTCACTTATGTGCTTGTGGACTAGTGTAGTGTCCATATCTGAACATGCCACCTTTCTTTCCCCTCCTTGCAGGTTTGCGTACTAGACCTACGGAAATAGCGCTACTAGTTGGAAGCCATGGACCGACTATGAATGTGTACATAGCCAAAATGACTGTCCCCTTGACCCATGTACTGCTATAGTCCCAATTGAACCATGGCCAGTCCACTACAGCCAAACCCGAAAGAATTATATACATATACTGTATATTAAAAAGCAAAAACAAACGATTACACCCTGAAGAAGATGACAGAGTTTTGTCACAGCTTGTGAAGCCTGTTCACCAAGTGCTGGGATCTGCTGTGCCCCCCAAAAATAACATGTAAGCATTTTGGAAATGGGGAAAAAAAACCCAGAATGGGAGAGAGCGAGAGTGAAAGAGAGAAACCTAACTGTATACACGCAGCCCGTTGGCTGCCTTTTTTTTTTTTTTCCTTCTCTCCCTTTCCCCACCCTTCTTAAAGCTTTGAAAGATTGAATTTTTTTTCCCTCCTTCTTTTTGGCTTTCTTTCTCAGTAGGTGATGAGCAGTTTTTGTGTACGGGGAAAATGGATTTGCATAATCCTGCGGCAGTAGTTTGTTCATTGCTTTCCACCCCCACCCCCCTCTTGTTTAGTTTTTGCTGATGCACAATGCAAGGGCGTGAATCTGTTTCTTGGGTGGTGGTGGTGGTGGTTCTTTTCACTCAGAGTTGGGGGGAAATCATCCTTTTTCAGCAGTTCTTTTGGAAGTGTTATTTTTAAAGATGTAGACATCTGGAACGTGTTTGTGGATATCTGCTCACAGTTTAGACGGGGAAGGAGGAAACAAAGCAGAACCTTTTAAAACATGAAGTCTGACATTCCTTTATGTTAATAAGATCCATTAGTTATGGGCTCACATGTTGGGGGTGGGAGGGGTGGCTTCTTTTGATAGTGACCGTTCCAAAACACAGTAGTTCCTTACTTAAGGGCACAATCCTATGTGTGTTTCGACAGAAAAAATGGCTACAACTCCCAGCATGCCCCAGCAAGCCATGCTGGATGCGGCATGCTGGGAGTTGTAGGCATTTTTTTCTGTTGAAACATGCATAGGATTGTGCCCTAAGACATTTCTGCCAAATGTAAAAGGGTACAACAATGAAAAACTTAAGAGCGTGCAAAAAAAAATAGACTGATGTTCGGGACACGAGCACATGGGGGGGATCAGAATTTTGTCACTTGCCTGACTGGAAGTTAGTGTGTTGCATTTATGTTTGCATAGGGACCTACACACAGAGAGCCCATTGGGTGTCTGCCTAATCTGTACTCCTCAACCCAAGAGGTTGGTCTTGATTGGGAGCTGGGTCAGTGCAGTCTCAATCCCCCCCCCCCCCCCCATGTGTACGTTCCAAACTTCAGCCTAGGAGTACAGTAACTAAGAAATGGATCCAATTTTTCTTTGAAACCATAGTCATGGACCAATTGTGTACTGCTAAGAAAAGGAACGGAACGGTGGAGAAAAGGGATTGGTTCGTGTTTAAATTCGTCTGGGCAAGTGTTTTTGCTACAACTTCTGTGAGAGTTTTGCCCATTCTACTCAGATGTCTAGTGTAACCAAATTCCAAATTAAAAGTATTTTTGATTTTTGTTTTTGTTTTTCTTCGTACAAAAATATCTTTGACATCTCTCTGCTGTCGCTTCTGGAATGAGGCAAGACGTTTACTCTGTTAAGGTACTGATCCACTGGAAACTTTGTCTGTACAAAACATGTTGAAATGGAAAAGGGGAAGATCCGCCTTATGGCGGTGCTTAACAGACATTGTGCTGGTGAAGTTCCCAATGAATTGTGCCCCTTAGTTTTCCAGTGAACGGAAAAGAGAAAACCATACAACGAAGGACTTACTTCAAGTTTATTTTAATACTGAGTGATTGAGCTTCCGTAAAAGAAAATTGTCTTGCACTAATTTCACCCTGCTGCTCCCATCTCATAACTTTTTGTATGTGCTTGTGACATTCCCCCCCCCCTTTTCCAAATTTAGGATAAACATAAGCTGCTATTTGTTTTTAGGGGGAAAATACGATCACTACTATAGAGTGTCTCTTTGTTTCTAATATCAAAGTATGTTTCTACTATCAAAGTATTGGTTTTCCTTCCTTCACAGCGAGAGGCGTACCTGACAAACAGTTTGTCTGCTCACATGTTTGATTAAAAGTAATACTCGTAGTGGTATGTCCTCTTCATAAAAGCATGAAGGCCAATACCATTAATGCATCAAGTTTTATGCAGTCCCAACCTTTTCTTAAAGATTGTCAGGGTTTTTAACATTTCACCCAACTTTTACTTAAACGAATGGTTTATACTCAATGGCTTTGCAAAGGTCTCAGTTCTATATCACCATTTCAGTCAAAGCAACATGGCATACAAATACTAGACATCAAATCTTGGTGGGCTCTTTTTCCTTTCTATGGGCAGAATAACATGTAACATGCCTTTGAAAATGGCAGCCCTCCATTGAATTCCCATCTCGCTGCCCGATAGCATCTAGTTCAACTTAACTTGTGTCCCAATATCATTACAATGTGCATTTCCCTGCTTCGCATCATTGGCTGGCAAGGAAACTCACATCATAGTCTAGTTCAGCTTATCAGGACCCAGAGTAAGAACTGGAACTATGGGGAGAGAGATGGCCGGAGAAGTGGGGGGACAACTTAATTCCGCACTGCCAATTTTAGCAGCAGCCCTGTTTTCTTTGTTACACATAGCTCCATCCTTTATATTTCATTGTAGATTGAGCTAACCCAGAGAATGCAACTCATTAGCCTTTTTATCAAGAAAAATATTTTAGCGTTGATTTCTGCCATTTCTATGAGCGCGCACACAAAATCACATTTTGAAGCAAGCGAAGTTCAGCCTTAGAAGGCATGGCAACCATTGTAGCCTACTTTTGATACACACACCCCAGTTATTATTAATGGGGTATTATACTCTTATACACAGCGTTGTGAGAAAGCAAAAGGAAGATTTATACCCATTTGGGCAGTCAGTCATCTAATATGGCTCTGTACCAGCTGTTCGTAGGGGTTTGGGAAATGGCTCGACATGTTTAGGATAAGTTCCCTGTGAATTACAATATGTAAGAAACTTAATCTGTTGAGTATCTGGCACTTGAAAAATCTTGCTTTCTATTGCTGGAGGTCCAGGACTGTGGCTGACCTCTGTCATTATTAAAATAATTTAAAAAAAAGTTTTTTAAAATGTAAAAAAATAAAAAAAATCTGTGCAATAATTTTAAACTGTGCTCCCAGGAATAGACACAAATGTGTTTGGGGGTGGGGGGATTTTTATTTTGAGTATATTTAAACAGCATTTTCTTTTCCTTTAGCAACGCAAATGTCAATTGCACTGAACTTAAATCTTAAAAAAAAAAAGTCAGAGGTGATTCTTGATAGTACTTTTGTATTTTGATATGGACAGTCTGTTCGTTTTTCATACAAGCTCTTGAAAGGATGTTTTGGCGGACTTTAAAAAGTGTATAAAAACAAAAGATGGCGTTGAACTCTTTTGAACTCTTGACACAGCTGCACGATTCCACAGCAAAGTTCACATTTCTGGTTTTGCGACTGTTTAGCTGTTTTTTGTTCCTGTTTTGTTTGTTTTTTAAAAAAAATTTGATTCTAGCCATTTAAGTATGATATAGCTGGTTTCCCTTCCTTCCCCTACTTTTGCTTTTAACACAATTCAAGATAGTTATATTTGTGGGCCAAGCATAACCAGTCTCTCTCTCCTTGAGACATGAATTCCAAAGCTGCAAAGTTATTTACTTGGGTCAAACACCTGAACTGCAGTCGTGGCCCTAGTTCTATTATGTACTTAATCCCATTGAAATAATCACTATTGAGCATGTGCAATAGGATGCAAGAGCATAGCCTTCGGCTACACTCCAGAAAATAGCATTTATCAGGTATGTTTGTACTGTGGGGGCCCCCCGCCCCTCCTAGCTCCACAGCCTCACTTTCCTGCCTCATCATCCCTTAGCGCAGCACACTTTTTAAAAAAAAAACCCCACAGGGTATTGGGGGTAGCTTCTGCAGTAAAGCACTGGGGCAAGGAAAAAGCCCACGTTTGAGTTCCTTGCATTTGCAGGAATGGGCTGTTTGAGCTGCAAGCCCTGAATTTGTCAGACCTTTTGCTGCTGTCCTTCATCAGTGTGCCACAGTGCTGCTCCAATTCTGAATTAACTCGCTTCTCTTCTTCAGTAGGAGACACACGTGCAAAATATCACACAGAGAGAGACACACAGTTCGGTACGATCAGAAGAAACTTCTCAAGTGCCAATTTTTGTACACAGGAGAGCCAGGGTGGAAAATCTCTTCCACCATCATTGCTACCTAGTCCTTTGAGGGTGGAGGGTGTTTAATCCTTCCCCCATCATCTCTTGCAAATGCCCCCCAACATCATTTTTAATCATGATCCAAAAGCAGAAGGAAGCCCAGATGGAGGAAAAAAAGCCTCAGGCATTTGCAGGGAAGGACCAACCACCCCTTCCTCCAATTCTGCCCTGTGAGTGCTTGCACAGGCCTGGGCATAGGCATTTGCCATGATCACACATAGCTCTGCCCTGACAGCGATCTGTATCTCTAGCATCCTTTGGAGAAAAGTCTGTAGAGCAGAATGAGAAAGGCATCATGACTGCAAATGCTTTGCCTAGCATGAAGACTCCTTTTAGGAATGAGGGCTCCAAAACTTATTTTAAGGCATTTCCTACTACATGCTAGTAGGATTGCGAGTTGTTTGCTTTTCTAAAATTAAAATAAAAGCTCCGAGCATGGTTATGATATGACTTGTGTGGAGAAAGGGAGGCGTGAAATGCCTGCCGTGTTGCAGCCAAACCAGTATGATGACATGAAAAGGACAGCAGGGGTGGAGCTTGTGAAAACCAGCTGGGGCTATTCTGTGGTTTCAGTCTTCAGAGCAAGACACTGATGTAGGCACACAGCTATGATGGTGTGGCTAACAAAATAAGACCAATCTCTGCTTGCCTGCAAATAGCTTATGTCTCTGCTTAGGACATTGGGGTAAAACTATTTAGAATCGCCTGCTTCAGTGGAGTACAACCAGTTTAACTGGTCAGTGAATATTTTAAATTCATTCATAGGGTTTGCAACCCTAAGCCTATTTCTGGACAACTGCACCCAGATCATTGTGCTTATTTTCATAATATAAATGCATCACTCTCCTTGGATGATGGCGGGAGGAGAGGGGAAGTTACAATCCCTCACATCCAAGTAAAACAAATGGAAAACAATTGGTTAATCTTTAATGGTAGGATACAACTGAAAAAGACCAAATATCTCTACCAGTTTTAATTTTCTTTACTGCTTTTCTACAGTTAGGTGTTTTTAAAAGAAATTGTTAGCTTTGTTTCCTTTTAAGTTTTGAGGCAAAAATATGTAAAGCCTGGGTGGTTTTATGGATTTTTGTGTTGTGGAAATTGCAGCTAATATACGAGTACGTTTAAATGCTGGGGGGGGGGGGATCATAGCACTGCAAAATGGGTTTTGTTGTCTTTAAAGAAAAAGGTCCTGAACCACAGTTTTTCCATGATGAGAAATCCTGCTGATTATATTATACACACACACACACACACACACACACACACACAGTGTGTGTGTGGGGGGGGGGCACTTGAACCCAAACTATAAATTAGAGAGATCTCCATATATTTAAAGACACCACAATGGTTTGATCTTGATAAGAAGGCAGTGAGTAAAAATCTACATTGTCTAAGCAAGGAAATGGGGGCTTGGTTCAGAAATTGCTTTTAGAATTTGTAGGAAGGGAGTTCATTTCACACTTTTCCAGAATGAGGCAGCATTGTGGCACATGGACTCTGAGAATCCACATAGCAGGTTTAAAAGGGGATGGATGTGCATGCACTCCACTGTCCACAATTCCATTTCATGCTGGATTCTGACTCCCTCTGCCCCCACTCTGGCCAATCTATACTGATAGCCATGTTGTGTCGATTGTAAAAGTTGCGCAATAAGCCTACAAAAAGTGATGCCTTTTAAAAGTTACCTGCTTTGATGGCTTCCTGCATTTCAGGATTCTCACGCATGAGCTTGAACTGAAAGTGCAGGAACCCGTTGTTCTAGACAGGCCTCTAGATTTGGACAGCAGCAAAGGTTTGATGCCAAGAGCCTGGATCCTATATGTTCTATGGAAGAAGTGAAGCTTTTCCCTGCTTATCATATATACAAAAACTGGTGTTCGTGTGTCAGCCTCATAAACTGGCACAAATGCAAGTATCAATAATACAAGAGTGGTCAACTAAACATTGCAACAAAGCCTGAATCCTTTAATCCCTTTTACGTTCTCAGTGTTGAGGTCAATAAAGAAGAGCATGCTTTTTCTTTTTCTTTTTGCCTTTGTGGATAAATTTGGGAAATCGGTCTGTTTTGTTGTTGCTTCTGCTGTGTGCTTTGCAAACTTGTTTCTCGACAGGCTGCGGTAAGCAAGTCAGTCACGTATAACACAAAAGTAATCTCTCTTTTCTTTCCCCCCTTCTTCTCTCCTGACTTTGACATTGTAGTTGTAAAAAGGTTCCAATTTGGAGTTGCAAATCTTTTGGGTCTACTTCTGTGAGCCTACCTATAGCACTGGATAAAAATGTCTACATCATTTCTTCAGTTATATATCCAGTTAAATTACAAATGTTGTACAAGTGTAAAACCAGCCCATGTGACAGGTTTTATTTTTTATTTTTTACTTGTTCAAAAAGACTTTATTCAGTTTTCATGATTTCTTGTCTAAAGAAGACTGATATAGATGTTCTATACTGTCCTGGACCCATGTCAATTACACTTTTTATGATGTACTTTGGTTCCACATCACAATGATTTTGTCGTCGTCGTCCCCCCCCCCAAAAGCCCTTTCTCAATCCCATTCTAGGCACATTTTCTGTTGCATTTTCCCCTTTGCATTGTATTGCTCTGACAAGTGTAATTTGAATCAGATCTGAAAGAGGTCCAGAATAAAATATATTTTGATACGATGCTGGCTGTGTGGTCTTTTAAAATTCACTTGCATTTTTATTTTGTCTGTCTATAGAATTTATGCCCCACCTTTCCACACAAACACCCACCAGGCAGCTTGCAGTCAAATAAGTCAATAACATATAACACCAAAATCAGCAACATTAAATAAACACAGCAAAATAGCAGTTAGAAGCAGAAGCCTTAAAAAAAAAAAAGCCAGTAAAAAAAGAGCTTAAATACCATTAAAAGAATGGGATGGGCTTTGCTTGGTATTTATTTATTTATTTATTACATTTATACCCCGCCTTTTTTCCTGCAAGGAACCCTTACATAATCCTCCTCTCCATTGTATCCTCACAACAATCCTGTGAGGTAGGTTAGGCTGAGAGCCAGTGACTGGCCCAAAGTCACCCAGTGAGTTTCATGGCCGAGCGGGGACTCGAACCCGGATCTCCCGAGTCCCAGTCCAACACTCTCACCACTACGCCACACTGGCTCACACTGGTACCTAAAGGTGGTGCTATGGGGGGGGGAACCATGTCTTAAGGACAGTTACAGTGTTTGGGTGCCACCACAGAGAAGGCCCTCTGTATAGTAATTGTGCACCACACTTCAAAATATACACTGTAGGACTTTGGAAGATTATCTTAATTGGCAGGCAGGTTCATGTGGGAGAAGACAGACCTTAGATATGCCAACGTTTGAGGCACAATGTATGCAAATAGTGTCGCACTCTTAAGAAAAGATGCCTAATTTAGGGGAGGGGGTGGGCAGAAATAATTGCCCATCTTCAGCAAATCACCCAGACTTGCACATCTACCTTCTGCCCATTCCCATCTATTCTAACAGCCTCGGGCAGCCTGCCCCCAACCTGGTGCCTTCCAGAGGTTTCCCAGTGTCCCTGACCCTTGGCTATGCTGACTGTGGCTGATGGGAGTTGGAAGTCCAAAACATCTGGAGGGCACCAGGTTGGGGAAGGCTTGTCTTAAGGCCTCCGGTGCAGTTTCCCCCCCAGCCTTGCTACCAGAGGCCCTTTAACCGGAGATGCCTGGGACCGTGCAAACGGGGAAGGGATGCAGCTCAGTAGTACAGAGCACCTGCTTTGCCTGCAGAAGGTCCCAGGTTCCATCTCCAGGTAGGTCTAGGAAAGACTCCTGCCTGAAACCCTGCTGGGGCATGCTGGGAGTTGTAGGCCAAAAACATCTGGGGACCCAAGGTTGGAGAACACTGCTTTAGACACACTTGTCTTTTTTTGACCCACAAACAGGAGGTTTTATATATAAGGTCAGCCTGCTGCATAATGCAGTAGTCATGAATGCTGCTGTCCATTGTAGTACAGCTGGGAAATGCATGTACATTTTTATTTTATTTTTATTTCATGTTTTAAACCGCTTAATAACCTAGGTTCTCTGGGCAGTGTACAGTTCAAATAAAATAAAATGCAAAGTAACAATAGAACTATGACGACAAAACAAACCGGATAAAAGTGCCATGTAATAAAACCAAAAGTAAAACCAGCATCAGGGATAAAGCAGTGCAACGATCAAAAGCACTAAAAACATTTCCTAAAATGCCTAGAAAAATAGAAAGATCTTCACCTGGGGCTGAAAAGAGCAGAATGCAGGCACCTGTCCAAGTCTTTCGGGTGGGCATTCCACAGACGGAACCACTACTGAAAAGGCCCTGTTATAACCATCCACCTTGCCTCATTTGGCACGGGCACCTGGAGAAGAGGCTCAGATTCTGTCCTTGGGGTTCAGCTGGGTAGATATGGGTGGAGACATTCCTTTGGGTAACCTAGACCCAAACCCAATCCAGGATTTTAATTTGGATATTATTATGGGCCAAATTATTCTGTTTGCCAATCCAGGAAGGAGCCCTTCGTTCTTGTACAGCTGATTATAAACAGCAGGAAGTTCCTTCATGTCCACTTATACCCTATCATGCGAAGTCTTTCTTGAGGCTGAGCAGAAAGTTCTTTTCAGAACTTCTTTGGCTTGAAATTGGGTCTCCAGAAGGATGCACATTTTTATGAAATGATTCCCCTAGCTCACCTGTTTCTCTGTTGCTGTCCGGGTCCATCTCTCCCTCTCTCCTTTTGAAGGCAGACGCAGACACTGACCTCCAAACTATTTGCTTTATTATGGTAATGTAAACCAGAAAGGCCAGCGTTAAAGTACAAATTAAGCTTATTGCAGAGATCAATAACAAAAGAAACAGGCCTGTGGCTTGTCTGAGCGTGGAAAGCTAAGCAGGGTCAGGCCTGGTTATTACTTGGATGGGAGACCCCTCCTCTAATTTCCTGCATTGAGCAGGGGGTTGGACTCGGTGGCCTTGTAGACTCCTTCCAATATGAATCTATGAAACAAGCTTAATTAGAAAGCTTGATAATCAATATGTTAAGGAAATATGGCCTCGTGGAAAGAAGTTGATCTCAGACAGGGCCCCACCTCCCAAACTCAAGTTATCAAAACCCCTCCTTTAAGGCGGTTCCTGTTGCTTTATTGCCAGCCACTTTGAATGACTCGCACTCTTTCATTCATCTTCGCTTTTCAATTAATGCCTCACTCTGGGATCAGTGTCACGCCCACTCCACCCACCTGCTCCTCCTCATCAGGGGTGCTCTGGCTTCCCACGGGATTTGAGGCTAGCTGACTCTCTTCCACCACCCTGCTTATCTCTAGCTCAACTGTCCTGGCATTTCAGCTGTGAGTTCCTTTACCTCCTCATCTGAATCAGAATCTGTTTCATATCCCCTGAGTAGGCTGTTTTGCAGCAGCAATGATGATTGCATTGCATGGAGAAGGAACTTCTGGGTTCACCTGAAAGACAGGAATTCCTCTTGTTATCTGGAAACAAATCTGTTGCCAATTCCAGCTAAAATGCTGGTTTTCTGTAGCCATATGCAGACATCTGTGTCAGACTAACGTGGGGATGGGAATGTGGGGGCACATGTACCCCCGCCTCCAATGTCCCCACACTGGCTTCTGTTTAGACCAGGGGTGGGAAACTGCTTTCCCAGCTTTCGTACACTGCAAAAAGTTTGAAATCCCTCTCCTACAGCTTAGTCACTGGTTTTAAGCTAAAATATGCAGGTATTTTTTATTTTGGGCCCACCCCCTTTGCCATCAGAAACAACCACCACTAGAATGCGGCCCCGGAGAGCTTCTCTGTAACTGAATTTGGCCCTCGAGCTAAAAGAGGTTCCCCATCCCTGGTTTATATCTTCTCATATTGAAAGCAAGGGTCTGGAAAGGGTTGTGATGCACGTTCGGCTGAACACATTTACAGAGCTCCCATTGTCAGGACCCCTGCCTTATAAGGTAGTGGTTTTCTCTGTAGACTCTCTTGGTATGATGAATACACAGAGGCCAACCAGATGCCCATAGGAAGCCCACAAGCAGGACATGAGTACAATAGCACCTTCCTGCTCATGTTCCATAGCGACTGGTATTGGGAGGCACACATCCCCTGGTAACAAATAGCCATCATGATTAGTAGCCACTGATGGCCTTAACCTCCATGAATTTGTCTAATCCCTTTTTATAGTCATCCACATTGGTGGTCATCACTACATCTTGTGGTAGTGCATTCCATAGTTAACTCTGTACTGTGTGAAGAAGGACTCTCTTCTATCTGTCTTGAATCTCTCACCATTCAGCTTCATGGGATGACCCCAGGTTCTTTTTATTTATTTATTTATTTATTATATTTATACTCTGCCTTTTTTCCTGCAAGGAACTCAAGGCGGCTTACATAATCCTCATCCTCCTGTTCATTTTATCCTCACAACAATCCTGTGAGGTAGGTTAGGCTGAGAGTCAGTGATCAGCCCAAAGTCACCCAGTGAGTTTCATGGCCGAGCGGGGAATAGAACCCAGATCTCCTGAGTCCCGGTCCAACACTCTCACCACTACGAGGGGGGAATATCTCCCTATCCATTTTCTCCACACCATGCATAATTTTGTACACTTCTATCATGTCTCCCTGTACTCACCATTTTTCTAAGCTAAGCGGTTCCAGAAAGTTTCCTCATGTGTGAATTGCTCCAGCCCCTAGATCGTTTTGGTAGCCCTTTTCTACACCTGTTCAAACTTTGCAATATCTTTTTTTTTAAGGTCTGGTGACCAGAACTGTACACAATATTCCAGGCAAATACATTCCAAATACCAGAATACATAGGGAAGGGGGCTAAGTTATATTATGTAAGCAATGTATGTATGTATGTAATACAGGCCTGTGGCTTATGCTGGCTCAGCTTGTCTGAGTGTGGAAAGCTAAGCAGGGTCAGGCCTGGTTGTTACTTGGATGGGAGATCCCTCCTCTAGTTTCCTGCATTGAGCAGGGGGTTGGACTCGATAGCCTTGTAGGCTCCTTCCAACTCTATGATCTATGTCACTATGTATAAATATTTTTATTGTTTTAGCATTGTTGTGGATTATGGTATGTATAAATATTCCAGGTGTGGTTGCACCTTAGATTTGCATAGGAGCACCTTTGTCTACCCTTTGGTAGACATTTGTAGTACAGCCATCAGGTCAACAGCCTATATCTTTTCTAGGCACTGTGTGATCAGCACCAGAGTTCACTGCTCATATGGATGTACTCTGTGTTACACCCAACCTGTTACAGGAAATTGTTAATCTGGAGTAAATACATGTGAGAGAGCCTACACATGGGCAGTAATAAATTCTGATAAGCATTCCATTTAGCATAGGAGCTGCTATTTTAAGCCAATTTAATAGATTCTTGAAAGCCAATTTAATACAGTTTTTGAAAGTACCCAAGGCTTTTTTTCATTTGCCACTTTAAAAATGCTAATCAAACTTGTTACAAATCATTTACAAGATACACACACACACACCATTGCTGCCACACACATCCTTTTATTTCCATCGTATTGAGAAGGTTGCAAAGTCCTTAACGTCATTTGAAATGTGCTTAAATCTTCACCCTGCAATAATTAATTTCATTTTGGGAGGGAAGGAACCCCAGGAGAGTATTACGTAGCTGAATGTTTCCCCCCTTCAAAAGCTGCTGATGTGATTTTTCTGAGATGTTGCTCCTGCTCATCTTTTTAATGATCTAAGTTTAGTATCTTGGCAAAGGTGGCG
This sequence comes from Shinisaurus crocodilurus, assembly GCA_021292165.1. NCBI lineage: Eukaryota > Metazoa > Chordata > Lepidosauria > Squamata > Shinisauridae > Shinisaurus > Shinisaurus crocodilurus. Next base: position 93,654 of record JAHFWL010001391.1, read on the forward strand.
TTCGGATCTCATTAGATGTGTAATAATCACTTGCAGTTCGTTACAGTGCAAATCGGCACAACTTTGCTCCCAAAGCTATTGGAAAAGCTAAGCTGGGCGTCTGAGAGCTAAACAAGCCGTGTTGACCCATCTCCATAAATGTGGATCTTCTCCAATAAAGCAGGGAGTGGGGATCTGATTTTAAAGAGTGAAACGGATGAACAGGTGAGGGTATTGAACCCTCCCGCAGCCACCACTCAGCTCACGGCAGCCTTTCCCCCACCCTGGCACTCTTCTTCAATGTTGGCATTACAGGGGGGTCCAGATGCACACACCCCAATACCATCTGTGGTGGCCCCTTTAAGCTACTGTTTTTAGTAGGCTACACTACAGGGTGGGCCATGGTTTGCTTTAAAGTGAAAGGAGTCAATGGATGGGGCCTGTGAATTTCATTAAAGGCCCCACTTCCTGTCACACACCTCCCCGCCCCCGCATTTGATCACCGCTCTTCTCTCACTTCCATTATCAGCCTGGGGCGGTAAAAAGGGATATTGATAGGCAGACTATGGGGAAAGAGCTCAGCATGCCTCATCCACACACCACTTTTCTCTGGAAATGCCCACACACACACTGCCCACTTTTTATATCTAAGATGTGTGGCCATGCAACAAAATGTTGTAGTATGTAGTGTGCTTCTGTTTAGGGTTCCAGCACTCCATTCTAGCCTTGGTCCATGGTTCCCATCACCACCACCACCACCAGACAGTCAGCATCTGTGCCCCTTGAGCATGCTTAGTGCTCATTGGCTTGTTTGGAGGGTTTTTTTTTTGTTTTTTTTAAATGGGTGTGTGTACACACTTTTGGCCAGCTACATTCAATTATTTGGTTTCTCCATTGATGTCTACACAGGAAGCTCCCTGTTCCACCCCAGGGATGTTTTCAAATAGGTTCTCAGTGTGAACCCAAAAGTGACCTATCCAGAGAATGAGTTTTGTATATCTACGTGTCTTCCAGACACTCCATGGAGACACCAATGCAGACTTTTTTCTCCTTTTTAAACCCCCCCCCCCCAATATGGTGGGTTTCCTCTCCCCAGCACTGCCACCACCTATGGGGGAACTTCTCCTTCACTGGGCAGTCCCACCTATGGGGTTTCTTATGTAGAGTACATGCTTTTATGTCTGGGCCTAAGGAACTCTCTTCCACTATAACTCAGGGTTCCCCAAGCTGACCCTTTTCTGCTGCCACCAGTTCTGTTAGAATATGTTAAAACCTCCTGTTAGCTGGTGTAAAAGGCTTAGGCGTGAGATGGGCACCAACGCTAGAGACAAGATGAACTATTAAGCCAGTAATGTATTAAAGGGATATTTTATACATAAGGGATTACTAACATTTACTTTGGGGTTTTCAAAAGACTGCTTAGTGGCCATTCTTAAGGACTGCACATGACACTAAGTCACCCTGCGAACAAGCCGTGGTGGGTTGTTTGCTGAACAATCCATGGTACGCCTGAAAGACTATTGGGCTTGCCCTGGCTTGTTCCCCCCCTCAGTCCTCCAGCCAGTTCCAACACGCATCCCAGGTGCCTTTGTGGCAGAACCTGTCTTTCCTCCTCACCCCAGCCCCCTCCCCACTCCAGTCACTACCCCTTTTTGCTACCTTAAAATTTTTTTGGGGGGGGGGTGCTTCGGGAGTATGCAGATGTGTTTGTAACTTAAGTGTACGAGACCGCACTTTCTCCTGTCTTTTGTAGTCCTTTGCCTGCTCAATGTCCTTGTATGTTTCAGCTGCCAAAGGGAGTGGTGAAGTAGAGCAGGTAACATACAAGGAAATTGACAAGGTGAGGCTGCAGGTAGGCTCATTTGTGCACAGTTGCAAACGACCATGCAAGAAATAACTGTAAGAGAAAGGAGGGACCAGTAGAAGCACTGAAAATGGCGGCGGGGGGGGGGGGGGGGAAGCAAACTGAGTAAGTCCACCAAAAGGGCAGGGGGCAATATCTCCGCCTTGGCAATATATGACTCCCTCCATCTTCCAGAGTAGGCTGAGCAGATTGCGGCTAGCCCCACGCCGTTGTGGCCACCTGCCCTTTTGGCTGGCGGCCATTGCAGTGTGGTGCAGGGGGAGCCTCTAACAGCCATCCCCAAGTGCCATTTTGACACTTTGGGTGGGGAGCGGTCATCAGTGCTCTCCCAGAGCCACTTGGCCAGAGCAGCAAGCCCTGTTGCTGCTCTTGCCAAGCGACTCTGTAGCGGTCTGGGCTACCCCTGGCGTTGTGGTGTCATCTGGGTTCAGACGGCATGGCATGGCATGGCCAGGGGTGGCTACGAAACCCTAGAACAAGCCATGGCCTGTCAGGGTGGCCTATAAACCCTGGGCTTATAAGCCACCCCAAATAAGCCATGGCTGGTTCACATGACACAACAAGCCCCCCTGGCTTATAAACCAGGGGGGGCGTGTTGTGTGAACCCAGTCTCTGTCTTGTGCGTGGCTGGTGCAGTTTTGGCTCCAGTTCTACAAGCTTGGGAAGATGCAAATCCATATTAGAAGAAATGGTGATGATCGAGAGCCAGTGTGGCATAGTGGTGAGGGTGTAGGGCTGGAACTTGGGAGATCTGGGTTCTAGTCCCCGCTCGGCCATGAAACTCACTGGGTGACTTTGGGCCAGTCACCGACTCTCAGCCTAACCTACCTCACAGGGTTGTTGTGAGGATAAAATGGAGAGGAGGATTATTATGCAAGTTGCCTTGGGTTCCTTGCAGGAAAAAAGGCGGGGTATAAATATAATAAATAAATTTAAGGGGACAGATCTGCACATTTAGTTTGAACCTGTGTGTTTATGAGAGCACCCACAAGTATGTGTGAATGTATCTTAATGTCATCCAAAGACATTTACTATTTTGGATTCAACACCGGTGTTGCCATTTTTTTTAGCTGATTGCATTAGGATAATTACAGCCACAAGTCACATATTTAGTGGAAATAAAATATATTGATGACAAACATCCTTCTTGTCAGAGAAACTTGAAGGGAGTGTTGTGAATCCAGATTGGGCAGTGGCGGTGCAGGTGAGGTAGACTGCAACCGCAAGAGGCTTAGGAAGAGAAGCAAACAGTTGACAGTCAAGTTGCACCATTTGCAGCAGCGCTAAGAAAATCCAAGCAAGGAAGTCTAGGTGGAATGCAAAGGCGATTGTCTAATCTAAGTAAGCTAAGTCAAAATTAATTACTGGAAGTTTTTTTTAATGAAGGATTTATTTCAGTTATGCTTTTTATGTTAAATGAGAATTGTTAAGCTCAGTTGCTCATGTTTTATGTCTTTGTTCAGATATCGTTGCCTCTTTTGTGGGTAGCTTCTCTGAAATTGCATTTGTGCCTTGAGCTCAAAAAGATTCAACACCTTGATGTAGAATGAAGGAACCACTCCTCTCCCTAAATCAGGGGTGGGCAACTTATGGCCCTCCAGATGTTTTGGCCTACAACTCCCATCAGCCCTAGCCATCATTGTCCATAGTGTGGGATGATGGGAATTGTAGGCCAGAAGTTGTTCACCGCTGTTGTAAATCTTTCTGGTCCTAATTTTTTACTTTGGTGTGTTAAGTTAGGAACCATGTTTCATTGAGTATCTGAATAGGGATGGACAAATCTGTCAATTTTGGTTTTGCAGTTTCTCATTCTTCCACTGTTAAGTTTAAACCAATCTTAAATTCCATCTTTCCTGAGCTTTGAGATTATGTATAAAAAGTTTGAATGAAAATTTGTATGCGTTTTTGTGTGCATGTCTCCTAATACATGCATTTTTGTACGCCGTTTTGCCTAATATACAGATTTTTTTTGCAAGCAATTTCCCTAATATAATGCATTTTTAATGTTAATTCGCTAATGTTTTTGTGTACACTTCCCCCTAATATGTACATTTGTGTATGCATTTTAAAAAATAATAATGGGAGGACCTCCTTGCAAAATTTGAAGTAGTGTGAATTCTGAAGGATAACTGAGTTTCAGTTCACATATTGGTTTGACAGTGTGAATTTAGGGAGGTTCACATTAAAATATGAACTGAACAATCCCCTCCCCCAGTCCCTACTGATTGAGGATTTAGGTGGCTCCATGCAAGCATTTCTGAGTTTCTTGTTCTATCTTCTTAAAAGAGGAGAGCAGTTAAGCACATTTCCCTCCAACTCCTCAGAAGTGTTCAGATTCAAATTCATTTCACATCGGAGGAGCTCCGCTTTGATTTGGACATTTTCTGAATCTGTCCACATCAGCCTGATTCAGCTCTGGGTTTAGGATTCGGCCAAATCTGATGCAACCCCGTAGCTGATAGAACAGGTTTCCTGTGGATTTTATCCATGTTGTATTTCTAGTACTGGGTGTCTGTGTAGTGACAAACTAGGACATGGGTGGCATCGCTGGATATGGTGGGAAAGGGAGGGCAGGCAAACAGCCTGCCAGAAGCTAGTTCTTCCTGCTTCCTTTTATGGGGACTTTTGGAAGCATGGAGTCAGGGAAGCTCGAGTGACCTCAGGTTCCTCAGTTGGCCTGTGTTCCAAGATAAGGTGTGGCTGCGGAGTAGTGACTTGTGACAGTGCAAAGGAAAAACAAAACAGAAACCCAGAACAACCACATTTGTCCAGTTGGACAGATTATTCTTGGAGAACACAAAGGACCGCAAAGTGGGTGGGAGAAGAAGTCTATGCACCTTAAGACCTTGGGGGTCAGTTTGATGCTCTCTTTCCATTAGGAATATAATTTAATTTCTTAGACTTACATGCCAACCAATATCATCTGGCAATAAAAAGGGCTAGACATATGCTAATCGACGGCTCTGATAATTACACAATCTTCAAATTAATTAACACGCCAACGGCAGCCAAACATTAGCATTTAGAAAGAGCTTTGCTGCATTAACCGCTAATGAGTTCATTTAAATCTATCGCGCAACCCATTTTGGAAAGCATGGGTCCATATTTAATCATATTCAATCAGATTTAATAATGAAATCCTCAACATCAGGCATCGTTGAGCGTGAAATTGCCATGGAATTTTAATTGTTAAATACAGAGGTCACCATCTTAATGGCCGCTGCTTAGCTGAATACCTATTTCATATGAATATTGGGTCATACATGTATGAGTACTGGCATGTATCTACAGTGACTTCGACCATGGAATGGACACCAATCCAGTTGGCACTCCTGCTATTAGAAACCAGGAGGTGATTGTCACCAATTCTCCCTGCGATGACCACCCCTCACACTATACCCAGGTGGGGTGTTGCTGCCTCACCTAGTGACTGAGGTCAGGACACCTGTTCCACCTCAGGATCTGCCCTGCCACTCAGGTGCACCTCCCAGATAGCCAGTGCCTATCTCTACACTACTATTGGGATGACTACCACCACTGGGGCTTTCATGCCACCCAGCCTGGCAAACTTAGTACAGGCTGTTCTTTCCCACTAGTTTATCCCACCTGTTGTGGGATTTTCCCTTCAGGTATGCTGCCACCAAACCCCTCAGTAGCGTGTGTCCCTTGCAGCTTGCGAGGCACATGGGGTTAACCAAAGCCTTATCTAAAATTATAGATGAAAAACAGGCTGTTTACACACAAAAAGAACAAGATTCATTTTGGGAACACAGGGAGGAAATCAGGGTCAGGGAACATAAGGGATTCAGGGGTCAGTTATGGGTTTCAGGCAAATACAGGTAAGTGTAAGTGTGGTGTCCCCCAAGTGCAGTGTCCCCCCAATCACAGTGCCACAGGCAGCTGCTTGGGTTGCCTGCCTCTAAAGCTGACCCTGCCTGCAAACTGAGCAGTAGGTTGGCCTAGATGACCTCCAGGTTCCCTTCTAGCGTATATTTCTAGGTAGCCTTGTCTTTGGAACAGTGGAGGCTGGTGACGCCAACATCAGTGGGGTGGTGGATCCACTGCGGGCCGCAGCATGCACTCTAAGGAGCGGTCCATGGTGCTGAACCTACCACGGGGCTAGGATTCAGCACCATGGACAGCTCCTTTAAAGTTCAGACTAAAGCCCGGAGTGGATACACCACCCCACTGACTCTGGAGCCACCAGCCAAAAATGCCTTGGAGTGCATCTTTAGGCTGCAATTATTTCATTTCCTCATGACATACTAACCGTTTCATCGCTGTTTTTCTTTGTCTGGGAACTGCTGATGTCGATACAAAGCTCCAAACACAGGCTTACCCTCTTCTCCTCCCAGCCTCCCCCCCCCCCCGGCCAGAAAATATGCACACATTCAGAAGCCAGATCTGGATTTTTGCAGCTTAGGCTCTGGTGTAAATTAAGTGAGAGCTCCTATATCGTTTTCAAGAATCTATGTCATAAATATCTCCATTAAGTAGCAATTAAGATGCCGGGATTTAGGCTCTGTGCTGTTCTAGGAGGTAATTATAAAAGAATTGGATTAATTAGCCACTGAATTATTTATGTAGACATAAATATTGCACATGTGATTAGTGTTAAATAGGATATTGCTACCACTCCCCCCCCCCCCGAAATAGCGAGGTAAAGATAAATTGATTTTCACGTTGCGGCTTTAATTCCCTACTCGCCAAATAAAAAGCTGAAGTTATCAAGATTTCTCTCCAAAGTGAACCATCATCTCCCCTGTTAGAACTTGTGCCTCAAATGACCACCAACCTAAGCCCTATTCAGGCGTTCTTGAAGCTTGTTGTTTAAACACATGAGGAAAGGGAGCACTCCAGCACTGCCCCTCTCCTTCCTCGCTCTTGTCTGACTGAGGCCAAGAGGATTCAGAACTGAGGGGAGCAGTGGCTGGGTTCAGACAACACCCACACTCAAGGGTTGAGTATGGGCTGAGTGTGGGTTGTTGTCGAACCATGGGTTGTTGTTGAAACATAGGTTGTTATCGTGTTGTCTGAATCCGGCTGCACTATAAGAAGTCAGTCTGCAAGTACCTTGAAAACAATGCAGTGATTACTAGAAGCCAACATGGATTTGTCAAGAACAAATCCTGCCCAGACTAATCTGATCTCATTTTTTGATCGGGTAATCTCCCTTGTGGACTGTGGGAATGCTGTGGACATAATATATCTTGACTTCAGCAAAGCTTTCGACCAAAGTGCCTCATGATATCCTGATTAGAAAGCTAGCCTAAAAGTGGGCTGGATGGAACAACTGTCAGGTGGATCCACAATTGGCTACAGAATCGGATTCAAAGAGTGCTTATCAATGGTACCTTCTCAAACCGCGGAGGAGTAATGAGTGGGGTACCGCAGGGCCTCGGTCCTGGGCCCGTGCTCTTCAATATTTTTATTAATGACTTGGATGAGGAGGTGCAGGGAATGCGTTATCAGATTTGGCAGATGACACAAAATTGGGTGGAACAGCTAATACTCTGGAAGACAGAAACAAATCTTGATAGGCTGGAGCACTGGGCTGAAACCAACAGAATGAAATTTAATGAGGACAAATGCCAAGTTCTGCACCTAAGGAAAGGAAACAGGATGGGGGATACTTGGCTCAACAATACTACAAGTGAGAAGGATCTTGGAATTGTTGTAGATCACAAGCTGAATATGAGCCAGCAATGTGATGTGGCTGCAAAAAAGGCAAATGCTATTTTGGGCTGCATTAATAGAAGTATAGCTTCCAAATCACGTGAAGTGATAATTCCCCTTTACTCAGCACTGGGTTAGGTCTCATCTTGAGTACTGCATCCAGTTCTGGGCACCTCATTTCAAGAAGGATGAAGACAAACTGGAAAGGGTTCAGAGAAGGGCAACAAAGATGATCAAGGGACTGGAAACAAAGCCCTATGAGGAGAGACTGAAAAAACGTGGCATATTTAGCCTTCGGAAGAGAAGACTGAGGGGAGATATGATGGCACTCTTCAAGTACTTGAAAGGTTGTCACACAGAGGAGCACCAGGATCTCTTCTCGATCATCCCAGATAGCAGGACATGGAATAATGGGCTCAAGTTACAGGAACCCAGATTCCACCTGGACATCAGGAAAATTTTCCTGACTGTTAGAGAAATGCGACCATGGAACCAACTATCTAAGGAGGCAGTGGGCTCTCCCACTCTGGAGGCATTCAGGTGCAGCTGGACAGCCATCTGCAGGGATGCTTGACTTGGATTCCTGCATTGAGCAGGGGCTGGACTCGATGGCCTCATAGGCCCCTTCCAACTCTACTATTCTATGATTCTATGATTTAAGAGAAGCCATGGTTTGTTGTTGGGTTATGAACTGTGGGTTGTTCACCATGGATTGTATCTTGGCTGGGTTCAGAAACATGAGAACCACATTTCCAGCAACAACCCCACGGTTCAACGACAACACACACTCACCCTTGATGTTGGTTCTCGTGCAGTCTGAACCCAGTCCATGGCACTGCGTATGGGCACTCATATGGCTTCGCCATATGTCAAGATATTGCTGGACTCAGTTCACTGGCTCCATGTCCAGGTCCAGGGTATATTAAAAGGAATACCTCCTCCTGCACTGCCTGCCAATTGAGATTGCTGAAGGTAGCTCTGCTCCTCATCCCAACTGCATCTCAGTTTACTTTGTTAGGTGTGTAGACAGGGTCTCCTTTGTCTGTGGCTCCTCCAGGAGGTCAGCCTAGTCCCTTCCTTGCCAGTTCTTAGATTGATAGTTGTCAAGAAATCCATTTTCTTGTTAAGATTTAGCTGCCTGGCAAGACTCTCTATGTCATGAAGAGAGGGTCTGCATGCCTCAATTGCCCCCCCCCCCATGTGTCTTTCATGTTGGTCTAGTTAACAGGCCTTCAAGGTAAGAGCTGAACTCTTGCCAGAATTAGACTGATTGAGTTCATCTGGACTGTGCTGAGAGTTTTTCACTCTCCCTCCCCTCCTGGAAGCTGAGGAAGTTATCCAGCCCAGCAATGATTGGCTATGGAGGCTTTATTTATTTATTTATTTATTTATTTATTATATTTATGCCCCACCTTTTTTCCTGCAAGGAACCCAAGGTGGCTTACATAATCCTCCTCCTCTCCATTTTATCCTCACAACAACCCTGTGAGGTAGGTTAGGCTGAGAGTCAGTGACTGGCACAAAGTCACCCAGTGAGTTTCATGGCCGAGCAGGGGACTAGAACCCGGATCTCCCGAGTCCCAGTCCAACACTCTCACCACTACGCCACAGTGGCTGTTCACTGGCTTGCTTCACATATGTCAGGAGCCAGGAGGCTACTGTTGCTATTTGGTCTTCATTCTGGCCTTCATTCAGGTCTTCAGTTTCATCTTCATTCAGGTCTTCAGTCTTCATCTCCTTGTGCTAACTGACTTTCCGGCCTGTGAGCTCTTGGATCCCGAGTTGGGCTCTGTTCTATAGAATACCCTCGCTTAGGTAAAGCATAGGATAGGTTAGGTATTGATTTGTTATTTTTTGCCTGCAGCATTGTTCCAAAAAGTTGCAGCATTGTTCTAACAGGTTTCTCTGGGTTTTCTCTGATTTTCTGTGATATTTGTACACTTAAAAAAAAAAACCACACCCTTTACCCCTTTCTTAGTGTTAATAAACTTAACATCTGTTTCAAGGGGTTGTTGTGTGTGCTTTATTCCACTTAAGCCTCAGTGCTAAATTCAGAGCCTTCTGTTTAGTCTTGCTGCTGTTTAGAGCAGTGTTCTCCAACCTTGGGTCCCCAGATGTTTTGGCCTACAACTCCCAGCATGCCCCAGCCAGCTATGCTGGGTGGGGCATGCTGGGAGTTATAGGCCAAAAACATCTGGGGACCCAAGGTTGGAAACACTGGTTTAGAGCTTTTGGCTTGGGGCTTGAAATAGAGGGTGTTGGCTTTGGGAATGTGTGAAGATTTTTTGTTGGGGGTGGAAGTCCGGGGAACTCGCCGGGCTCGACCCCCCCATCCCATCTACCCGTTTCCCTGGCCCAACTCGTGTTCTTCCGAACCGAGCCAGGGAAGGGACTTCCGGGTTCTTGGTGGTGCGTTTTTTTAACGTAGAAAATGGCATAAAGTACATTAAAAAACGGCCATGCTTTGTACTAGTTACGCAGATCGTGACTACTTTTAGCATATCTTACACCATTTTCTACGTAAAAAAAGCACTGCCAGGGACCCGGAAGTCTGGCAAGTGTCTCAGCTGGTGCTCGCTTTTGGCCTGGCTCGGTGGGTGCAGTGGTGGCAGCACTCGTGGCTTGAACACTTACTTCTGTGCCCCAAGTGTGTCCTAGAAGGTCTGTCTGAGGGTCCCCTGACTCAGGCTGAGGTGGATGTTAAGGGGTGGTGGCAATCTACCGGATAATTTGTTGCCCTTGCCTACCTTGCAGGGAGTTTGGGTAGCCCCCTTCCTCCCTTCAAAATAGTGAAGAAGAACATCCTGTTACAACGGGCTTCTAATATCAGCCAACCTGTTCTCCCGGCTGGGTTTATTTATTTATTTTTTATTGCTGATGCCAAATTCCTCTTGCTTTTTTAATCTGGTCTTGCTGATCCTTTTATTTGACTTAGTGCTATTTTCATTTAGTGACTTTTCATATTTTATGGCCAGAGTTTTTAGCTGGGATTGTTTAGCTTGGACGGGAAAAAAGGTGAGTAAAGGGAGACATGATAGAACTGTGCAGAATTATGCATGGTGTGGAAAACTGGACAGGAAGACATTTTTCTCCCTCTCTCATAATACTAGAAGCCAAAGGGGTCATCCCATGAAGCTGATTGGTGGGAGATTCAGGACAGATCAAAGGAAGACTTCTTCACACAGTGCTCACTTAAACTATGGAATTCAATTCCTCAAGATGTAGTGATGGCCACCAATTTAGACTGCTTTAAAAGGGGATTGGACAAATTCATGGGCAGAAGGCTATCAATGACCACTAGTACTGATTGGTTCTATGCTACCTCCAGTATCAGAGGCAGTATGCCTATGTACTCCAGTTGCTGGGGAACGGGCGGGAGGGTGCTGTTGTACTCATGTCCTGCTTGTGGGTTTCCCATGGGTAGCTGGTTGGCCACTGTGTGTGAACAGAATTCTGGACTAGATGGACGGACCCTTGGACCTTGGTCTGATCCAGCATGGCTCTTCTTATGGTCTTAATTTGTTTGTTTTAGAAGTTGTTTCAACTGGATTGTATTAATATTTTAAGTT